>CM025834.1:2314517-2399744 GCA_014673565.1 Sebastes schlegelii | reverse complement strand
TATTTATTTTTTTGTATTCTACATGTTCGAAAAAAATTAAATGAAGGAAAGTACTTTTTTTTTCAACCCTATCACTTATTAATACTTTTTTAACGAAGCTGGTAGGTGATTGGGTCAAGGGAAATGATGTAACAACAGAGCTCATAAACAATTGGTGAGGTAAGGCAAACCCTGCAGACCAGCATCTACCCTGATAAAAGTATGTGGATGATTTGGAGCTTTGCATGAGAACTCAGTGGCATTTTCTACTGAAAAGATGACATGTCTTCATTGTTGTAGGAATACAAACTGAAAGAGTGTCCATTTGTTTTTTCTGTTTGATTACACAAAAAGGTTTAACATTTCTATGTCTCGTCAATGTTTCTCTAAGACGTCAGATGCAATTCAATCTCAGACCAACATCACTGTTGGGCGGGGGGTTACTGGAAAGAGTGTTATTTTCCACTCTGACTACAGTACCATGCTGTGTGTTTATCTTCATTAATGGGGCCATGTTATTCACCTTGAGGAGTAAATTGGTGTTTCGTGAGACCTCCCGTTACATTCTTCTGTTTAAACCTCCTTTTTGCAGATACTGTACAGCTGGCAGTGAGTCAGTTACTGTACCTCCTGGCTGCTTGTAGAGTAAAACTGACATATCCTGTATGTGGTGTTCTCAGCATGTTCTCCAATCTCACATTTGTAATCTCCCCTCTCACACTGGTGGTGATGTCTCTGGAGAGATATGTGGCTGTGTGCTACCCACTGAGGCACGCTACCATCATCACCATGAGAAACACAGCAGTGGCTATCACTGTGGTTTGGGCCTTCAGTTCACTACATGTCCTCACACAAGTTATTTTACTGTTAGATTTTCCATTTGACAACCTGGAGAGCCTGCAGATGAAATATTTTTGTGCCCATGAAAACATGCTTCTTGGCCTAATGTCTGATGATTATGACAAAGCGTACACCTGTTTTCTGTTTGTATCAGCCACTGTGGCAATCACTTCTTCCTTTATTGGTGTGATGATAGCAGCCAGGTCAGCCTCCACAAACAAAGCTTCAGCTCATAAAGCTCGTAATACACTGCTGCTGCATCTGGTGCAGCTGGGCCTCAGTCTCTCTTCAACTATATACAACCCCTTGCTTATAGCACTCTCAAAGGTCCTAAACAGGATAGTCTTGGTGCGCATTCAGATTGTTATTTATGTGTGTATTGTTATCTTTCCCAGATGTCTGAGTGCTCTTATCTATGGCATCAGAGACCAGACCATCAGACCCATCCTCATATGCCATCTATGCTGTCGACTGAAAGTCTCAGTCATCCCAGCCAAGGCTGGACTCTCACTCTAGAATACACAGAATGCATATTTGTGAAGGGCCTGTACGGATGAAAGCAATAACTACAGCAAAACCTATTTCAATGTACATATGGGCATATGAGTATTGTTTTAGGACAAACTTTAAAAACTGTGAATGTATCCTTCTCATTAATAAAAAAAATATTTATTTTTCATTTGAATATGGAATATGGAGTGAACACAATTTATCTTTAAAAGGTTCAAGTGGGATTAGCAGCAATTTATGATGATATTTATGGCTTACTGTATCTAAATACTTCTGTTAAGTAAAATAAACATGATATGGATATTGCCTATGTGATATGTGTTTTATGCAACAAAAATAATTATTGATCTTTTTCTGTAATATCTCTTATTTGATCACTTACTATGACTCTATTCACCTACATTTCTGCATGTACAAATTCAAAATATAAATATGTTTATAAATACAGAGAAATTAGGAAATTAAAAGAGTGTTAACTGCTCTTATATCAAACAATATAAATTAACAGCATGTGTAGTATTTCACTGGAGTAACCAGCACTCCAACTTGAGATCACATTACAATGTTAATTACAAACAATAATATCTTGCACCAACCATCAATCTCAATAAACATAAACGTGGCATACACCTACAAGTTGTAAAATACACTATTATATTAACATGAATTGATAGCATAGTATTTGGAGACACTGAGAACTTTCCTTATCCGAAGTGAGGATCAAAGGCCAGAGGGTGTCGTAAGATGTACAGATTGTAAAGCCCCTTGAGGCCAATTTGTGATTTATAATATTAGGCTAATAATTATCAAAATAATTATTAAAAATATTGAATAATATGATTTAATGTATATTAAATCAACCTCGGGGCACCACTCTTTGAAACAAAGAGAAAATGATAGCACATTAATGCAGTCTCATGAATAAGTCTCATGAAGTATACTAAACTATAAATTTAGAACTTTGATTAATAATTAAATTAATAACTATAACCATAAATCACTGTATCAATAGATAGTAAAGGTTGAAGGATTTTGGAGTTCTTGACACAGCAGCGGTTGGCATTATTTAGTCTTGTACAATATTAAACAGACCAGGATGTACAGTATAATCCACAAACATTTATTTACAAGATAATAAAGGTTTAAAACACAATATTAATCTAACTTAATAACTAAACTAAACACAGTGTGTGTGTGTGTGTGTGTGTGTGTGAGAGAAAGAGAGAGTGAGGGAGAGAGAGAGAGAGAGAGAGAGAGAGAGAAAGAGAGAGTGAGGGAGAGAAAGAGAGTGTGAGGGAGAGAAAGAGAGTGTGAGGGAGAGAGAGAGGAGAGAGAGAGAGAGAGAGAGTGAGGGAGAGAAAGAGAGTGAGGGAGAGAAAGAGAGTGTGAGGGAGAGAGAGAGAGAGAGAGAGAGAGAGAGAGTGAGGGAGAGAGAGAGAGAGAGAGAGAGAGATGAGGGAGAGAGAGAGAGAGAGAGAGTAAGGGAGAGAAAGAGAGAGTGAGGGAGAGAGTGAGGGAGAGAGAGAGAGAGAGAGAGAGTAAGGGAGAGAAAGAGAGAGTGAGGGAGAGAGAGAGAGAAAGAGAGAGAGAGAGAGAGAGAGAGTGAGGGAGAGAAAGAGAGTGTGAGGGAGAGAAAGAGAGTGTGAGGGAGAGAGAGAGAGAGAGAGAGAGAGAGAGAGTGAGGGAGAGAGAGAGAGAGAGAGGAGAGCGAGAGAGAGTGTAGGGGAGAGAGAGGTGTGAGGTTGCGCGTAGTGTCGAGCTAGCGAGAGTTATGGAGGTGGCTAATACAGACAAGGAGTAGTGAGCGCGGGAGAAAGCTATGGTGCGTGAGAGAGAGAGAGAGAAGACGATGAGAGAGAGAGAGTGAGGGGGGGAGACAAGATGACTACTTGTCTCAAGATGTCTGCATGGCCTACAGACAATATGGCTGACTCTGTAAAACTACAAATATGGCTGTATCAAAGATGGCCGCCAGTCACTACATGGCCTCTTTGTTCTTTGGAACACATTTGCACTTTCATCCATGCTCCTCCCTCTGAAGGTTCAGTTTGTTCAGCCTCCTTTCCACTCTGGCACGAGAGTGATGACAGCTGTGAAACCCCTGCCTCCCAGCCAAAGAGAACTGTAGCCATGATACACATGTCCATAGCAATGCTAGCCCAGTCTCACCTTCATTAGAAAGGACACCACAGTGTTCCACCTTGAAGTTCTTGGGTTCATAGCTAAGGGCATTGAACATTTTGATCCAGACAACTGTGATCATCATGTTGACGACTATGTTAGAGAATTAGATCACAATCTAATCGACTTGCCATATGCAACCCAAAGAGAGAAAGTTAAACTTACGTGGAAAACCAGCTCTAAAGCTGTGCACACGTTTATAGAGTCACAACCTCTGAGTGTCAGAAATAGCTATAGTGAGCTCTGTCAAGCACTAATAGAAGAATGCTCTTCTACTGCTGACGTGACCACAGCGATGTTTGCAGCCCTCCAAAATTAATATTCTTGTAGTGAGAATGCTAGAGATTACTACAAACGTTTAAGGTATGCATACTTCCAAGGTAAGAATGCACCAGGCTTAGAAGAAAACGCCATCTTCGAGTCCTTGTTTATGCAAAACCTGCATCCATGTGTACACACCAACATTGTACTCAGGACGCGTCAAGGTAACCCCTCACTGTACGAAATAAGGAAGATGACACAGATAGTTTGGGAAACTGTAGTCAGTTCCAAAAAGAAGGGGAAACCAACTGAGCCTGCGAGCTCAAACACTGAAGCATCATGCAGATCTCCTGATACCTAAAATGATCACTCTCACAACAGGTTGAAGGGGGGTCACAAAAGGCTGCATAAGGACATTGAGCGTCAATGCCATGTCCACCAATTGCGTCAAGATAGCCACTCACACAACAGGAGTGTTAGAAAGCCATACTCAGAAATTCTAATTCAGAATTGGCGTGACCAGCCAAAAGACCGGTCTGACGATGATCGCAACATCTTTGACCACAGTTCAGAACATGGACATAATCTATCAAGCAGCGATAGCGCCACTGAGTGCCTCTCTGCCTCTGGCTACCTGAAGTGTTACAGCCCTGAGCCGTGAGTTAAACATAAGAGCTCCAGAGTGATCTTCCCACAGTACCAGCTAACACGTAGCTAACAGTGAGACAGATGCTTATTTACGGGGCCTTAATTTGCTTTATTGTTTTGCTGTTACATAGGCAAACTTGAGTTTGTTAGCAAAAGCAAAAATTCTAAATTCTGATTGGACTCAGACACCACTGCCCAGATTCGCAAGTACACTTGGACCAACTCCTTGGTAGTATCTTGTTATGAGATCACCAGTGCAAAACACTAGCTTAGGACACCACATTATGACCTCACAGAAACAGTCATACACATGTCTTTATCATTGTTTAGGTGACACTCTTTCTCACTAACAAACTTTTCTAACCCGGCACACGTCCGACACACATTAAGATCACATACATAAACTGTGAATTGGTTTTAAACACAAACATACACACTAACTACTAAAACTACCACATCACACAACCCTTTGTACTAACTGAGCACATATGCTCCGAAAGACAAAGAGACTATTGTCTTTGATGTCCTGGTGGCCATCTTTGATTCAGCCATTTTGGTAGTTTCACATGGTCTGCCCTATTGTTTTGTAGTCTGTGCAACCTCAGTCACCATTTTGAGACAGAGGGCCATCTTATCCTTGTCTCTTACACAGACAAACAGACAGGCGCACGCACGCACGCACGCACGCACGCACGCACGCACGCACGCACGCACGCACGCACACACAGATGTTTAGTTTAGTTATTTAGTTGGATTAATACTGTGTTTTAAACCTTTATTGTCTTGTAAATATATATTTGTGGAATATACATGCTGGTCTCTTTAATGTGGCATAAAAGTCAATAATGCACTCCGCTGCTATGAAAAGAACTACGAAATCCTTCAGTTGTTACTAGCTATTGATATGGTGATTTATGGTTATAGTTCTTAATTTAATTATTAATCAGAGTTCCAAATTGATAGTTTAGTATACTCTATGAGACTTATTTATGAGGCGACATTTAATATCAATTTATCTTTGTTTCAAAGAGTGGTGGCCTCAGGATGATTTAATATACATTAAATCATATTATTCAATATAATTAATAATTATTTTGATAATTATTTATTCCTTTTGATAGTCATTTCAATGTCTTTTGAGCTCATGTACCAACATAATTTGGTGCCTCGTTATTATTTAAATATATTGATAATCTATTAATATTAATTTTGGTGATATTATTAATTATGTTAAATATTGTCTAATAACTAGACTAGATTATTTGCGTCCCCAACAATCGTTAATGTTACCAATGATCAATTAAGGAAAGTGCTTTCAATTTGAAATCCTATCAACCATTAATACATGTTTTAACGATGCATGTATGGGATTGTGTCAAGGGAAATGATGTAACGACAGAGCTCATAAACAATTTGTGAGGTAAGGCAAACCCTGCAGACCAGCATCTACCCTGATAAAAGTACGTGGATGATTTGGAGCTTTGCATGAGAACTCAGTGGCATTTTCTACTGAAAAGATGACATGTCTTCATTGTTGTAGGAATACAAACTGAAAAAGGGTTCATTTGTTTTTTTCTGTTTGATTATATCAAGAGGTTAAACATTTTTATGTCTCTTCAATGTTTCTCTAAGATGTCAAATGCAATTCAATCTCAGACAAACATCACTGTTGGGCGGGGGGTACTGGAAAGAGTGTTATTTATCACTCTGACTACAGTACCATGCTGTGTGTTTATCTTCATTAATGGGGTCATGTTATTCACCTTGAGGAGTAAATTAGTGTTTTGTGAGACCTCCCGTTACATTCTTCTATTCAACCTCCTTTTTGCAGACACTGTACAGCTGGCACTGAGCCAGTTACTGTATTTAATAGCTGCATGTAGAATAAGGCTGACATATCCTGTGTGTGGTGTTCTCAGCATGCTCTCTGATCTTACATTTGAGATCTCCCCTCTCACACTGGTGGTGATGTCTCTGGAGAGATATGTGGCTGTGTGCTTCCCACTGAGGCACGCTACCATCATCACCATCAGAAACACAGCAGTGGCTATCATTGTGGTTTGGGCCTTCAGTTCATTACATATCCTCACACGAGTTCTTTTATTGTTAGATTTTCCATTTGAAGACATGGAGAGCCTGCAGATGAAATATTTTTGCGCCAAAGAAAACATGCTACTTGGCCCATTGTCTGATGATTATGAAAAAGCGTACACTTACTCACTGTTTGTATCAGCTGGAGTGGCAGTCACTTCCACCTATATTGGTGTGATGATAGCAGCCAGGTCAGCCTCCACAAACAAAGCTTCAGCTCATAAAGCTCGTAATACACTGCTGCTGCATCTGGTGCAGCTGGGCCTCAGTCTCTCTTCAACTATATACAACCCCTTGCTTATAGCACTCTCAAAGGTCCTAAACAGGATAGTCTTGGTGCGCATTCAGATTGTTATTTATGTGTGTATTGTCATCTTTCCCAGATGTCTGAGTGCTCTTATCTATGGCATCAGAGACCAGACCATCAGACCCATCCTCATATGCCATCTATGCTGTCGACTGAAAGTCTCAGTCATCCCAGCCAAGGCTGGGCTCTCACTCTAGAATACACAGAATGCATATTTGTGAAGTCTATCTTAAAACAATGCATGTCCATATTTACATCAAAACTCTTTTTGGTCACAGGAATTGTTTTTCTTGTTCAAAATGGCTATGAAGACATCCCTCCCTACTCCTATTCCAATGTGTGAGATGGGGGACAAAATCTACAGTCTTTGTTCTGTCAAAAATGCATTCTCAAGTTTAGCTGAAGCTAATGTGAGGCATCAGTAGTCTGGGTTATTGAAACAAAGTGGATACCTTCCATGTCAGGGACTTGTTTGAACAAAATTCCCTCTTTCAGTTACTATCCCTCCACTGCAGCTCTGCAAGAAAACACTGTGTGGGGAAACAAATACCCACTTGATTTAGTTAACTCAGACTGTTGAGGCCTGATAACAACTTTGGTTGAATTTTGGAATGATTTTTTTGCACAGATTGAGGGCTGCTGATTTTGTCTTCTATCTCTTCCATTAGAATCACATTAGGAAGGGATTTCTTCAGGGCCTGCACAGATGAAAGCAATAACTACAGCAAAAACTATTTCAATGTACATATGGGCATATGAGTATTGTTTTAAGACGGACTTTAAAAAATTTGAATGTATTCTTTTGATTATTAAAAAAAGTATTTCTTATTTATTTGAGTATGGCATATGGAATGAACGGAATTTATTTTTAAAATGTTCAAAATGGGATAAGCAGCAATTGATGATGATATTTATGGCCTACTGTATATGAATACTTCTGTTAAGTAAAGAAAAAATAATGTGGATATTGCCCGTGCTATTTATTATGCAACAAAAATAATTAATCTTTTTCTGTAATATCTCTTATTTGATCATTTACTATGACTTTGTTCACTTACATTTCTGCATTAACAAACTTAAATTATAAAATATGTATATAAATAAAGACAAATTAGGAAACTACAAGAGTGTTAACTGCCCTCATTCAAACAAAACAAATGAAAAGCTTGTGTAGTATTTCACTTGATTAACTAGCACTCTAAATAAAGATCATTACAATTTAATTACAAACAACAATTATATCTTCCACCAACCATTAATCTCAATAAAAATGAAGGTGACATACACCTATAAGTTGTAGAATACACTATTATATGAACAATAATTGATAGCATAGTGTTTGGATACACTGAGCACTTTGAGCACTTTCCTTATCCGAAGTGAGGGTCAAAGAACAGAGGGTGTCGTAAGATGTACAGATTGTAAAATCCCTTGAGGCCAATTTGTGATTAGTGATATTAGGCTATATCGACATTACTGGACTTGACACTCTTAAGATGTTGTTTCATTAACATATGAAGAACTGGAATACACCTCATGGCCTTTGTGTGGTTTACGTTAGAAGAAACTGACGTGCAGTAGTTGATCTCATGTGCCTTGCAAACTGATAGATTTAGGAATTATTGAAGAGGCTCTCTAAGATGAACACCTGTTGTTTTGTTAATATGAATCTAACTTAAGTGGTAATAGTTAATAATAGTTAGCGTTTCCCTAAAAAATGTCCATGGACATGCTCCCAATAACTACTCCAAGCTGGGTAGGTGCTGCTGCATCATGAGCCATTTTCTTATACAAACTCCTGAAAATGTCCAAACAATCAGGTACAGACGTTGTCCAGATTTGCCCCTACAACTATGTTGTACACAAAAGGAGATGGTCTGTGTCAGATGTGTTCTCACCTACAGGAAATACTTGGTTTGGTTTAGGCTAGGGGTGGCAATTGCAGCAAGAGACTTGAATACGGATGACGCCACGTGGCGTGGATTAGACCACAGTCACGTAGTCGGTTCGTAATTTGGTAATAAACAACTGAGTCTCTTGCTGTTCCTTGAATTTGTTGGACGATTTCAGTGTCGGTCCAGAAATCCAAGAATCTCGTTGTCTCTCCAGCTACACATTTTCGTTGACATCTTTGCTTAAATTACTTTTCTTCTTTGCCCTCGGATGTTTATATTTTCAGGTTTCGCACCAGCCACATGATAGAACCGTCATCAACAAGCCCACTCGCTGGCCGTGAATTCTCCGGACAGTGATCGTCTCCATTCTCACATGGGCACAATCGGATATTACAAAGACTTTGTACTAGGGAGCTGGCAGGGTAAAGTATTTTGAATGTCCGGTTCAACTGATTCTGACATTTGCATTCTCATATACAGTACAACTCCTTCGGGTATTGTCATTTGATCTTTTTCAATTCAATTTATTTTATATAGCATCAATTCATAACTTAAGTTATCTTGAGTCACTTTGAAAATAGAGCAGGTCTAAACCATACTGTATAATTTCAGGAGAAAAGATTTTCAGGATTGCAGTGCATTTGTGAAAGGGGTTGGGTACGATGACGAGGATCAGGGGATTGAGGAGGTGGTGGTACAGACATTACATCACCTTTTTTTTTTAACAATGCTGGCATGTGATTGTCTTCAGAAAAGTGATGTAACAACACAGCTCATAAACAATAGGTGAAGGAAGGCAAACCCTTCAGAGAAGCTTCTACCCTGATAAAAGTATGTAGATGATTTGGAATTTTGCATGTGAACTAATTGCCATTCTCTGCTCAAAAGATGACTCATCTTCATTGTTGTAGGAATACAAACTGAAAAAGGGTCCATGTTTCTGTCTAATTACATCAAGAATTTATACATTTTATGTCTCTTCAATGTTTTCTCTAAGATGTCAAATTTAATTCAATCTCAGACCAACATCACTGTTGGGCGTGGGGTACTGGAAAGAGTATTATTTATCACTCTGACCACAGTACCATGCTGTGTGTTTATCTTCATTAATGGGGTCATGTTATTCACTTTGAGGAGTAAATTAGTGTTTTGTGAGACCTCCCGTTACATTCTTCTATTCAACCTCCTTTTTGCAGATACTGTACAGCTGGCACTGAGCCAGTTACTGTACTTAATAGCTGCATGTAGAATACGGCTGACATATCCTGTGTGTGGTGTTTTCAACATGCTCTCTGATCTCACATTTGAGATCTCCCCTCTCACACTGGTGCTGATGTCTCTGGAGAGATATGTGGCTGTGTGCTACCCACTGAGGCACGCTACCATCATCACCATCAGAAACACAGCAGTGGCTATCATTGTGGTTTGGGCTTTCACTTCACTTAATGTCTTTACACGAGTTCTTTTACTGTTAGATTTTCCATTTGACGACCTGGAGAGCCTGCAGATGGAATATTTTTGCGCCAAAGAAAACATGCTACTTGGCCCAATGTCTGATGATTATGACAAAGCGTACACTTACTCTCTGTTTGTATCAGCTGGAGTGGCAGTCACTTCCACCTATATTGGTGTGATGATAGCAGCCAGGTCAGCCTCCACAGACAAAGCTTCAGCCCAGAAAGCTCGTAATACACTGCTGCTGCATCTGGTGCAGCTGGGCCTCAGTCTCTCTTCAACTATATACAACCCCTTGCTTATAGCACTCTCAAAGGTCCTAAACAGGATAGTCTTGGTGCGCATTCAGATTGTTATTTATGTGTGTATTGTCATCTTTCCCAGATGTCTGAGTGCTCTTATCTATGGCATCAGAGACCAGACCATCAGACCCATCCTCATATGCCATCTATGCTGTCGACTGAAATTCTCAGTCATCCCAGCCAAGGCTGGGCTCTCACTCTAGAATACACAGAATGCATATTTGTGAAGTCTATCTTAAAACAATGCATGTCCATATTTACATCAAACTGTTTTTGGTCACAGGAATTGTTTTTCTTGTTCAAAATGGCTATGAAGACATCCCTCCCTACTCCTATTCCAATGTGTGAGATGGGGGACAAAATCTACAGTCTTTGTTCTGTCAAAAATGCATTCTAAAGTTTAGCTGAAGCTAATGTGAGGCATCAGTAGTCTGGGTTATTGAAACAAAGTGGATACCTTCCATGTCAGGGACTTGTTTGAACAAAATTCCCTCTTTGAGTTACTATCCCTCCACTGCAGCTCTGCAAGAAAACAATGTGTGGGGAAAAAAATACACACTTGATTTAGTTAACTCAAACTGCTGAAGCCTGATAACAACTTTGGTTGAACTTTGGAATGATTTTTTTGCACAGATTGAGCACTTCTGATTTTGTCTTCCATCTCTTCTATTGGAATCACATTAGGAAGGGATTTCTTCAGGGCCTGCACGGATGAAAGGAATAATTACAGCAAAAAAATATTTCAATGTAGATATAGGCATATGAGTATTGTTTCAAGACAGACTTTGAAAAAATGTGAATGTATCCTTTAATTATTAAAAAAAAATATTAATTTTTTATTTTAATGTGGAGTGAAAAGAATTTATCTTTGAAACATTCAAGTGGGATTTGCAGCACTTTGTGATGATATTTATGACCTACTGTATATACATATATACTTCTGTTAAGTTAAATAAAAATAATGTGGATATTGCCTATGTGCTGTGTCTTACGCAAAAATATTAGAGTAAGAACAAAGTTCATGCTATAAATCTGTGGTGACAAGAATCACATTTTTAATTTCTGGACAAACAGTGCCTCTTGTTATTTCAAGATTTACAGATTTCAATTCATCTTTTTCTGTAAAATCTCAAGTTTGATAATTTACTAGGACTCTGTACATTTACATTCCTGCATTTACAAATTCTAAATATAAAATATTTATATAGATACACAAAAATTAGGAATCTACAAGAATGTTATTTAACAGTGGAAAGCAATATGAAAGTGCATAAACAGATTTTAATTATAGAAAGTATCGTATCGGTATCGATATCGGTATCGATATTGATATCGATATCGATATCGATATTGGCGATTCCTGCCCTGTATTACTTGATATCGGATCAAAAACAAATTTTGTGGTATCACCCACACCTATTAAACAGCGCACCTGCAAAAAAAGAGTGCCAAAATGAATAAAATAAAACGCAAGGGAGGCACAGAGAAAGTACGAGCCAAAAAAAGACAGGCCCTTCAGGCCCAAGGCTGTAGCCCGGAATGTTTTATGAATAGCCCCAGACATTTCACACACTTTTAGCGATTTGCTGCTCAGAGAAAACTCAGTCAGCGGCTTCTCAGCCAGCATCTCTCCTTCTCCTCTCTTGCTGTCGCCAGGTCATTTTGTCATAATTTAAGCCTTTGTGAAGCTTGACAAAATATTTATATAATTCTACAATTTTATTTAGCAGACGCTTTTGTCCAAAGCGACGTACATTTGACAGTTTGTACAACACAAGAAAGGATCTAGATAGGATAGAACAATGTGAGTAAGTTCCAACAACAGCTTCAAGTCCGATTGGAAACAGGGGTCGACAGGCAGTACACAGAAGCAATGCACCCTGTGCAATTTTTTTTTCTTTTTGTCATCACCATCATTAACAGTAAATGAATTACACATCTATCCGTCAAATTACCAAGAAGTAGACCCAATATGAAAAGTGCTGGATCTAAAGTAAAATTAATACCCAACACTTGTTTAATTTCCTTTTGAATGTTCTTCCAGAAAGCCAAGAGCTTTGGACAATCCCAAAAATATATGTGCTGAAATAAGAAATGCTTCATCCCTGGACACTTTCAAAAAACACCTCAAGCACCACCTGTTCATCAAGGTCTATGATATCAGCTGACTCTTCCTATATATCACTCTTTTAATTACTTAGCTACAGTTTTTCCTCTGTGTTATTTATTAGTATGATTTTGTGTGCCCTCTTTGTAAAGCGTCCTTGGGTTTCTTGAAATGCGCTATATAAGTCCAATTTATTATGATTATGATTATTATATGTGTGAAGTCCCCGAGCAATCCACAACCCCTCCAACATAGTTCAGATGTATTACTATATTTTGAAGTGATAGATGGAGTGCTAAAATGCAGCGTTTGCACCTTCCATTCAAATTCCTTCCATGTTGGACTGTTAGCTAGTTTATGTCCTGCTTTGAACGTTTCCTCCCATTTTAATCTGTTATCATAAAATATGTTTCCAACTCCCATTTTTCTTTGACATCCGTATTGATAGCACAGGACTGTTTAACTTTGCTATTGCACATGTATTGATTTGATTAATGTATTCACTAAGCTCTATTGTTGTGATATCAGGATATTTGGGTAGCTGGCTTCGCCAAAGTAGATGTGCTAGTTATGCTTAACACCAACACAGTCTCACATGCACACTAACCATATTTTTTTAACCCTGTGCCATTTATCCTACACAGATTTTGATCACATATACTCTGAATTGGCCTGAAACAAAGATATACAAACAGAGGGTTTGAAATTGTAGCAAATTGTAGCCATTTTTATTTCAATAAAATGACAAATCCTTAAAGTCTGATTCTTTTCCTTTTATCCTCATCTCTCGTTAGACAATAGTAAGGTACATGGCTAACTCCTAGCAAAATATCTGTACTATAATAAAGAGAGGTGCCTAAAGCAATAAAAAAAAAAAATGTTTAAGAAGTTTATGTAAGTTAAAATAAGCTACATAAATGATGAAAACGTCATCAATATTTACTTACATTGTGCTCCAGGGATTTTCTTTTTTATTGACACAAAAACGACTACAAAATGTGCAATAATCACAAATAAATAACAGCAATAACCCATAAAAACAAATTTGATCATATGTAGGCCTATAAACAAATGAATACATAAATAGACAGTAGCTTATATCAACACATAAAATTAAAAAAAAAATGGTTTTGTTGAGACTGTCTATCAATCTTCTGCACTGCATTTCAGTACCTGTGACAGCACCCTTCATACACACACACCCTTTACACAGAACAAAGTATATCTCATAATAATTAAAGATGGAGTCTGTAATTCTGGAGAAAGATTGTTGATAGTTAAACTCAACACCCAAAAAAATACACCCCTCCCGTCAGTACTCTTTCAGAACATTAGCATGTGCCAGATTTCCACTGCCTTTCTATTTATATATCCATACATCCTTTTCCCTGTCCTGGCTGGAATAGTGTTGTGTTGTAGGGCTGTACCGAATAGTTTGAAAGTTCATTCATAACGTTGACATTACAATTCTAAATCAACATTGAATGCCGCACAGCTTTTTTTTTTGTTGCATGTATCTTAATTCTGTTTGCAGATAAAGATTAGGCTACACTAATCAGTGTTTCCCTTGTATTCATTCTGCAGCGGCGCACTGCGTTCATTGATATCCACTGCTCTTGTGTTTCAGTATTTGGGGTTTACAGGCATGGGTTAAGGTATGTGATAAACAACATGTTGAAATAGTATAAATTTACTTTCAGATGTTAATATTGTTTTTACCCCAGATATTAATAGCTCCATTAATGAATACATACAATGACCATGTATTGTAATACATATGATTACATGTGTTGGGGGAGTGAAGTTAAAGGTCAATCAATGAAAAACAATGTTTAAATTAAATTAGAATTTTAAAGGAACATTCAAAAAATGTGATACATTTGGATATTGGTTCAGGTTGTAGGAGCTTCACACATAGCAGCGCACAAAGGTGATGAATCAGAGAATGTGTTTTCAGAAATAAGGTATTTCGGTGCATTATCAAGGTCTATTTTATGCAAAATAGAATCATATTCATTGTAATCTTTAATCATAATGACTTATTTATCAGTTACAATATTTAGTTCCTCCATCAACCGCTTCAAAGTATTTTTAAAAGAAATATGTTCTATTAACTCCTCTACTGTTTTTCAAATTATCAAAGTCCCTTGTCTGTGGTGTATGATCAATGGTTGTCACAATCGAAACATTTCCTTTAAAGATATATGCTTTCAAGGCCATGATTACTGATATTTAAATTAAAGAAGTACGAACAACAAAATCCTAAATGATTCTACATTTATCCTAATTCTTCCAAATTGGAAAGATGCTGTTAGATAGATAGATAGATAGACTTTATTGTCATTGTCATTGAAAACAACGAAAAACAGTTTAGCAGCTCTTTGCAGTGTAAAACAAACATTAAAACATTCAGTCACAAAGTAGAACAATAAATAAGTGGATCATCATAAAGTGCAAATTATGGTTCAGCAGCTAGTGTCCTCAGGTTCTACACACTTGACAGCCTGTGGGTAAAAGCTGTTTCGTAGTCTGTTTGTGTGTGTTTTAATTGTCCTGTATCTCCTTCCGGAGGGAAGGGGAGCAAACAGTACATGTCCAGGGTGGGTGGGGTCTTTGGAAATACAGCTGTCTTTCTTACAGAGCCGGCCAGTGTATAGGTCAGGGGGGGTAATGTGGTCCCAATCACTTTTTCCGCCATCCTCACCCCCCCGCTGCAGGTCCCTCCTGTTCTCCACTGTGCAGCTAGCAAACCACACAGTGCAGCAGTAGGTCAGGAGGCTCTCAATGGTTACCCTATAGATTTTGATCAGCAGGTGTTGAGGAAGGTGAGCCTGTTTCAGCTTCCAGAGGAAGTAGAGTCTCTGCTGGGCCTTCCCCACCTGATGAGAGATGTTTTTGGACCAGGTGAGGTCTGATGAAATGTGGACTCCGAGGTACGTGAAGCAGTCCACCCTCTCTACCTCCTCTCCACATACGCAGAGGGCAGAGTGCTCCACCCGTCTTGCTCTCCTGAAGTCTATTATCATTTCTTTTGTTTTTGTTGTGTTTAAATCCAGGTTGTTATGGGAACACCATTGTGTCAGATGTTGGATCTACTCCCTGTAGGCCAGGGGTGTCAAACGTACGGCCCGCGGGCCGGATCAGGCCCGCGAACGGGTTTAATCCGGCCCGCGAGATGATTTTGCAAAGCATAAAAAGGAGCTACAATTTTTTTTTTTTTTTTTTTTAAGATTATTTTTTTGGTCTTTTTCCTTTATTTGACAGTGATAGTGGTGAAAGGGGGGGGATAGAGGGGATGACAATGCAGAAAGGGCCACAGGTCGGATTCGAACCCTAGGCCACTGCAGCAAGGATCGAGATCGATGAAACTGTTATATCGCGTAGAAAGTATAACAGAGGATAAATACTAAAAACGGAGTGGATGTTTGGTGGGGTTTGCAGGGAAACAAAAAAGAGATTTTTAGTCCATGTACCTGATAGAAAAGAACAAACTTTGTTGGATTTAATTGAGAAACATATTACTCCTGGTTCAATAATCATTTCTGATTGCTGGAAATCTTACTTCAATATTAAAAAAATGGGGTACATACACAGGACAATAAATCACTCTAAAAACTTTGTAGATCCAAACAACCCAGAAGTACATACACAAAGTATTGAAAGCACATGGAATGTCTTGAAAAATGGATCAAGCGTAGAGGAACCAATATAAGCGATTTTGTTGATGAATATATTGATGAATTTAATTTCAAAAAGAGTTAAAAAAAAATTCATTTTATGATTTAATTCAGTTGATTAAGAATAAATACAGCTTTTCATTTTTTACGGGGGACAAATAACCAATTTTATCCCAATTCTGTTAAGCAAGCAAACTGTTTATACCGGGGCTAAGGAAGTAGGCTACAGCTTGTCCGGAGCTAGCTTGTCATTCTGCCTGCCCGATTTGAACATTACGTGCTTTGGCACCCTCATTGCCCCAAAATGTCTCTGTCAAAAAAGAGAAAAGTGGACGCAGAGTGCAGACTGTTCCAAGAAAAATGGTCATCCTCCTATTTATTCACGGAAGTGAATGGGAAAGCTGTGTGTTTGTTGTGTTTACAGCAAGTTTCAGTGCTGAAAGAATATAACGTTCGTCGCCACTATGAGACTCTTCATGCCGACAAATACAACAACTTTCAAGGACAACAGAGAAGAGAGAAGGTGAATGAATTGTTGGCGGGTCTGAAGAAACAGCAGTCTGTGTTTACTCATAGCCGAGAAATCAGTGACGCTGCAGTGAAAGCTAGCTACCTTATTGCTAATGAAATTGCAATGGCTTCAAAGCCATTTAGTGAGGGGGAATTTGTGAAAACATGCATGCTGAAGGCTGCGGAGATTGTGTGCCCTGAAAAGCGCCAGGCTTTTTCAAATATCAGCCTGACAAGAAACACAGTTGCAGACAGGATTTCTGATCTTTCGGCGGATTTGGACAGCCAATTGAAGTGCAAAGTAAAGTCATTTATTGCGTTTTCAGTTGCAATTGACGAAAGCACTGACATTACAGATGTTGCGCTCAACTGGCCATATTGATCCGCGGAGTTGATGACACTTTGACCGTCACTGAGGAGTTGGTGCCAATGACGCATACCACAACAGCAGCTGATATTTTCACCGCACTCGTCGGCGCCCTGGACAAGGTCGGAGTGGACTGGTTCCGCGCTGTCAGCCTGGCTACAGATGGTGCGCCCTCAATGATCGGGAAAAAATCAGGTGTTGTGACAAAGTTCAGAGAGAAAGTGCAGACTGCAAATGGAGAACGTGATTTTTGGACTTTTCACTGTATTTTGCATCAGGAGGCTTTGTGTTGCAAGTCATTAAAGATGGATAACGTCATGAAGGTGGTCGTCCAAACTGTTAATTTCATCCGATCCAGAGGCCTGAATCACCGTCAGTTTGACAGCCTTCTCAGAGAGAAAGGCCACAACTATGGGCTGCCATACCACACCGAGGTAAGATGGTTAAGCCGAGGTGCTGTGCTGAGATGTTTCTTTGAATTACGAGAGGAAATTGAACAGTTCATGGAAAAAAAGGGCAAACCAGTGTTAGAATTTCAGTCCACAGAATGGATGCAGGACCTTGCATTTATGGTGGATGTTACAGAGCACTTGAATAACTTGAACAAAATGCTGCAAGGGCGCAACAAAGTTGTCATGAAGTATTATGACAGCATATGTGCGTTCAAGTTGAAGCTGTCATTGTGGGAGACGCAACTCGCAGGTGGTGATGCAGCTCACTTTCCTTGTCTGAAAGATGTGTGCGCGACCCAACATGCCGCAGACATGAAGCGGTTCAAAGATAAAATAACGGGACTATTGCGGGAGTTTGAGCAACGTTTTCAGATTTTTGGTGAACTGGAGAAAGACTTCAAAGTTTTTTGCTCGCCATTCACCGCGACTGCCTCTGATCTGCCCGTCAACATCCAACTTGAAATAATAGACTTGCAGTGTGACTCAGATTTGAAGGGCAAATTTGCTGCAGCTGGCTTGGACACATTTTATCAGTATCTCTTGCCACGTTACCCCAACTTGACAGCCATTGCTGCAAAAGTGTTGTGCATGTTTGGAACCACATATCTTTGTGAGCAAGTTTTCTCTGTAATGAGCATCAATAAAACAAATCTGCGCTCAAGGCTCACGAACAAGCACTTGAATAACATCCTGAAATTGGCTGCCACTCAGGATGTGACGCCTGACATTGATGTACTTGTGAAAGCTAAAAGATGCCAGGTTTCAGGAGTGAAATAAACAATGGGTAATCCCACTTAAAATGCTGCATGAGACACTGCACCCTGATATAGTTCTGTGAAAATTATCGTCTTCTGTGGAAATTTAAAGAAAGTGAACAGTGTGTGATTTATTGTAATAATGTCAGTCACTTCAATTCATAAGTTTGGTTTGTTGAAATTGTTCATGCATTGCACAGCTTTTATTTTTCTATCAATAAATAGTTTAGCCTACAAGGCAGGGAGTAACTCAACCCTCTTGAATAGTTTGTACCTCAGTTTGTATGGTTTGTTGAGTTAGCACAGGATTAATATGTGGAAATGACAAATGAGGTATTTGATACCTAGAAGAGTTGTTTTATTTATTTATTATTTATTTCGTATTTTGTTCAATCCCAGATAGGCTGTGACTTAAAGTTTAATGGCTTTGTAGATACATTGAGACGAAGTTTAAGTTCCAATCACTGAGGCATTTTGTTCTTGAAATTGCACCAATTTTTTCCTCAGAATTTTCAACTAACTTGAAGTGTTTTGTCAAGAGGATTATTTGTGATGTGTACATTTTCAGAATGTGCTTGTACTATTTTGGACCAAAGTAAAACAAAGGAAACAATCTGAAGTTGTCGTTATTTTTAAGTTATTATGCCATGATTTTACCGGTCCGGCCCACTTGAGAATAGATTTTTCTCCATGTGGCCCCTGAGCTAAAATGAGTTTGACATCCCTGCTGTAGGCTGTCTCGTTGTTGTTGGTTATCAGTCCTACTACAGTAGTGTCGTCTGCAAATTTGACCATGGTGTTGGTGGGGTGAATAGTTGAGCAGTCATATGTGAAGAGGGAGTAGAGAAAAGGACTGAGGACGCACCCCTGTGGTGTTCCAGTGCTCAGGTTCAGAGTGGCCGAGGTGTGGTCCCCCATGAAGATGAGTTGTCATGTTCACAAAGGTAAATACGATGACATGGACTAGGGAAGGACTTTTCAAAGTCCCGACCAAGGTCCGCATCTGGACCGAACGGAATGTCAATTCGGACCCAGACGATAATTCGTAATTAGGAATGGGTACCAAAAACCCGGAAATAAACGGGCACCAGTGCTAAATTATTAAAGACTGTAGTATTGATAATCTTCGACGTCATCGGTTCCCTTATCATTACTTTTTTACATTTTGGTGTAATTTATTATCATGCTGCAGCATCTCCTCTGCTCTGTGTCAGAGCTGAGTTCCTACAACTACACACAAACACACAGCGAAGTCAGCAAACAGCAGATCAGAGAAGCTGCGGTGGGGACAGTAAAGTGAATCCGGTAAAGTGAAGGTAACTACGATGCTAACTACTAATTATGCTTGTTACTGTAAGTGCAAAAAAACTTTGCGAGTAAAAAGCTGATAATTTATCAATACACCTGTTCAACAAGCATAAACATGTAAACATGTAAAAGTGATATTTCAATCTGCTCTGTCCAAAGTCTGGAGGCTACAATACCTCGATATCCATCTCTACTCGTGTTATGAATACAATACCAGGGTCTGAAATTAGCACCCGCCACCCGCCAAATGCGGGTAAAATGTTGGCAGTGGCGGGTGAAATCATCAGGACACCTGCCACTTTGGCAGACAGGGAAAATGCTAGTGATGGGAATAGAGAACAGTAGTTGTCTGATTCCTTGGCATCTCATGCCTCCGTGACTATTGATTCCTCTTATTGATGCTTAACGACAGTTTTGGACCGGATACACATCAGAGAGAGAAATATAAGAGCTCAAAAGCATGACGCTATCAAACCTGAGGGGATGCACCTTATTTTTCCCTGATAATGCAACACTGTGAACAACAAATTTGTGTTGAAATCATGTGATCTTAATGTGTGTCAGATAATGCAGTGGGTTAGAAACGATGGTTAGTTTGCATGCAAGACCTTGTCTATGTGAAGCATAAACTAAACACATCAGATGTGGCGAAGCCACCTACCCAAATATCAAATACAAATAAATCACCACAGTCAAACTCAATGAATAACATTAAACATATCAATACAGGTACATTCTAGAAATCAAAGTTGAACAGTCTTGCTCAGCCATGTGCGATTGCTATTGCTAAGGTAAGCCCAGTACGTTACCGATCCATGGAAGAAAAGGGTTTGTAATTCCATGTGTTGAAGTTGTGTTTCCAAGTCAAAGATGTCGTCTTTGCGGTGCTCCAATCAAGTTCTGCAGATTGGTTAACTTGGTGCTAACTTCCTTGCGGTTGTTGCATGAAGTTAGTAGGTACGAAGGCAGGCTGTTTCCTAACAGGCCATTGATCAGAGCAGAGCTGCTTTGCAGCTGGAGAGCAGCAGCTCACCTCAAGCAGGTCAGCTTGGGTGAGAAGGTGAAGGTGAAGAGCGGAAAGAGGTTTTGTCCTGGGTGAATTTCACACCTCTGTGTGAAATGTTACAGTAGCCAATGGCGACTGAGCTTGGTCCACAGCCAATGGCTGCATACCTCAAGGATCCTGAGAAGCACAGTTCACTGTCTCTGCCACCAGAAATGGCAGGTCCCTACACTGTACAATACGTTATGATGTTATTTTAGTATTTTGTTATTGCCAGTCGTTCTGCACCTCTGACCTTTGTTGGGACCCACCATCAAGATGGTGGCAAGAGACCACATGAGTCAGTCACATGATCCTTGACCGATGGACTCAGCTCAATAACCATTGGCTAATGTAGCATGATGACTCATTCACACATAATTGTGAAATTCATCCAGGATTAAAGCAGAGAAATCATTTTGTCCTTCCTCTTCTTCCACTTTTTTCTCCTTCTCAACCCCTGCTAAAGTAGGCAAGGGAGCTTCTGCTCTTCTCACCTAAGCTCTCCCTACAGACCAGAAGCTGCAGAAGTAGCTCTGCTCTGATCTATGGACTGTTAGAAAACAGACATAGAAACACAATGAACTTCTAAGGCAAAAAAGAGCAAGACTGTTCAACTTTGATTTTTGGAATGCACCTGTATTGATATGTTTAATGTTATTCATTGAGTTTGATTGTTGTTGATATTATTTGTGGTTAAGATATTTGGGTAGCTGGCTTCGCCACATCTGATGTGTTTAGTTTATGCTTCACATAGACAAGGTCTTGCATGCAAACTAACCATCTTTTTCTAACCCACTGCATTATCTGGCACACATTAAGATCACATACATAGCCTGTGAATTAGTTTTAAACATAAACATACACATTCAGATAATCTCAACCCCCACATCATCCCCATTTGATAATTATTATTTACTTTTGATAGCCATTTCAATGTATTTTGAGCTTATGTACAATATAATTTGGTGCCCTGTTATTATTAATAAACTGGAAAAAGAAAGTTCGGAAACTTGTGTTTGATCGATTATTTCTCTGTTTTTACAATGCTAATTGGCATTGTATTTTACATCGTTGGAAAGCCTGTTTATTTACCTTCACAATGATGTCCAACTTGTAAGGATCATGCATTTGTGGGATGAGCAGCACAGCTGATGATGTGGGTAGCGCCCAAGAAAAATTTGCTAAAATGCTCCATCAATGGTAAACAATGTATTCTCCTGTTGGTATTGACTCTTGTTTTGAGTTGTTTGGTGAATTGGATGATTGAACTCTCTTTCAGTAACAAGGAACAAACAAGACATATTGGCAATTTTACACTTTATTCATTTAATACAATATGTCAGGAGCCTCAGTAGCGGGTGGAAGATTCATACGCAGCCACAACAGCCTGGCATCTCCTCCTCATGCTGGCGAGCGTTGTCATCTTGGACGATGAAGTTAGGTCCCAGATTGTGGAGATATGGGATCACCACTGGCTGCAGAATCTCATCCCGATATCTCACTGCATTGAGATGGCCTTCAATGATGACAAGCCTTGTTTTGCCAGTGAGGGAGATGGAAAATATAATGGCAATTAGCATTGTAACAACAGAGAAATAATCCATCAAACACAAATTTCCGAACTTTCTTTTTCCAGTGTATATATATTGATAATTTAGTAATATAAATGTTATTAATATTGATAATTATCTTTAATATTTTCCAATAACTAGACCAGCTACTATCTCTGTCCCCAACACCATGAATAAAAATCAGATGCAGACCTTTGAGTAATAAGTTTGAGAACCCCTGGACTAGGGTATTGAGAAATAACTTTGAAAGGATTACATCACCCATTACTGATGTTTACAGATCTAATTAATATGTTTATGTGTGATGGTATCACGTGAAGTGGGTGTGAGGAATGAGTTCTTAAAATGCATGTGAGGTCAAGCAAACCCTGCAGACCAGTTCTGCTCACATGGAATCAAGCATGGCCTGAAAATGTATGTGGTTAACTTTCTGTTTTGCATATGAACTGAATAGACATCTCTGCAAAAACAATGGATCTTTTTGCTTTTCTAAGAGTACAAACTGTACAAGAATAATTGTGTTTCTGTGTTATAATAACATCAAATGTCAATGGGGTTTGAAGGTCTTAAATGCTATTTCAGATTAGTCAAATTTATTATCTATCTGGATAGAAACATGTTCCATCTCGATTTCAGGGGGCTCCTATAAATGTGTCTCTATTATGTCGTATGCAACTTCATCTCAGACCAACATCACTGTTGGACAACAGAAACGGGGAATACTGGAAATTGTATTGTTTTCTGCTCCAATTACAGTACCATGCTGTGTGTTCCTCTTCATTAATGGGGTCATGTTATTCACCTTGAGGAGTAAATTGGTCTTTCGTGAGACCTCCCGTTACATTCTTCTGTTTAACCTCCTTTTTGCAGACACTGTACAGCTGGCACTGAGTCAGTTACTGTATTTAATAGCTGCATGTAGAGCAAAACTAACATATCCTGTATGTGGTGTTCTTGCCATGCTTGCTAAACTCACAAATGTAATATCCCCTCTCATACTGGTGCTGATGTCTCTGGAGAGATGTGTGGCTGTGTGCTACCCACTGAGGCACGCTACCATCATCACCATCAGAAACACAGCAGTGGCTATCATTGTGGTTTGGTCCTTCAGTTCACTACATGTCCTCACACAAGTTATTTTACTGTTAGATTTTCCATTTGAGGACATGGAGAGCCTTCAAATGGAAAAAAATTGTGCCCCAGACAACATGCTGCTTGGCCGAATGTCTGATGATTATGACAAAGCATTCGCTTATTTTCTGTTTGTATCAGCTGGCGTGGCAGTCACTTCCTCCTATATTGGTGTGGTCATAGCAGCCAGGTCAGCCTCCACAGACAAAGCTTCAGCTCATAAGGCTCGTAACACTCTGTTGCTGCATATGGTGCAGCTGGGCCTCAGTCTCTCTTCAACTATACACAACCACTTGCTTATCGCCATCTCAAAAGTCACTGACAGATTAGCAATCGTGCGTATCCGGACAATTCTTTATGTGTGTATTATCCTTTTTCCCAGATGTATGAGCGCTCTCATCTATGGCATCAGAGATCAGACCATCAGATCCAACCTGAAGTACCATCTATGTTGTAGACAACTGTCGATCATCCCAGCCAAGCTCAGGTCTCACCCTAGGCTACAGTGAATTATTCAACCATTATTCTCATTTAAAGGGACTATTTGTAACTTTGTATGCGCATTAATGTAGCGGGTCGGCACACATGTGCGCTCGCATATGCGCGTTCGCGTGTAGCCGCTGTACACTCCTCCTCTGCCTGCTCGCCTTCACTCAGACAGCTCAGCTCGCTCCACCTCTAGACGTGCATGCTGCTCATTCCACACTGCAGAAGAGTTAGTTTAGCTCTGAGAATATCTAGTGAATGCACAGGGGACGTTTGTGCAGAAATAAATGCTGCAGCTCCTCCAGACCAACAGAGGTTTTCCGTGTCTTGTGAAGTGACGGAGTTCTACAGAGAGTTACGTTGTCTTCTCGTTACCTACGGGTGCCGATGTCTCCTCTGCTCTCTCCGGCTGCGGGCGGAGAGAGCAGGGAGACACGCTGCAGAGCCCCGCTGCCTCAGCCTGCACGGCAGGAAAAGCCAACACTAGGATCAGATCTAAATCATGTTCATGGAGAGACCTTGGTCTGGTCAGCTAACATTACTGCCAAGCAGCTGAAATATAGAGTGATATTGTGCTTTTAGCTGACTTGTGTCGCCTCACTGTTTTGAGCGATGCTCGTTCAGGTATATTTAGAGCGAGCAAGCGCGAGCCCGACGCTGACTTTCGTTGATTTCACGGCCACAGGTGTCGCTGTTAACAAGCATTTCTGAAAGTTACAAATAGTCCCTTTAAGAGATGAATATTGATTGGAAACAAAGCTCAATTTCTTGAAATTTCATAAAAATGCAAGTTGATTTCCTGAACTTGCTGATGACATTTATTCTCTATATGTCTGTGTGTTCTATAACAATATTTATAATATAGTAAAAAGAAGTGTGGCTTAGTTTTGCAACAGTATTTTATATTTTTTGTGAATTATTTATCCTCTGCACATACTACATTTGAGTTAAATATGTTTTATATTGTCGTCAACTGTAATATAACAAATGGGCTTAAATATGTGTAGAGATACATATACATTTAACACTTTTAACTTCAGACTCTGTGCAACACTGTTGCAAAAACTGTAAGAAATTGGAGTTAAGGTATGTGATAAACAAGAGGTTCAAATATTATAAATTTACTATGGATAAAAAGTTACTTTCAGGTGTGAATATTGTTTTTACCCCAGATCTTAATAGCTCCATTAATGAATACATACCATTACCATGTATTGTAATACATATGATTAAATGTGTTGGGGGAGTGAAGCTAAAGGTCAATCAATGAAAAACAATGTCTAAATAAATTAGAATTTTAAAGGAACATTCAAAAAATGTGATACATTTGGATATTGGTTCAGGTTGTATGAGCTTCGCACACAGCAGTGCACAAAGGCGATGAATCAGAGAATATGTTTTCAGGAATAAGGTATTTAGGTGCATTAACTGCCTCAATTTTATGTAAAATAAAATCATAAACATTGTAATCTTTAATTGTAATGACTTATTTATCAGTTACAATATTTAGTTCCCCCATCAACTGCTTCAAAATATTTTTAAAAGAAATATATTCTATTAACTACTCTACCGTTTTTCAAATTATCAAAATCCCTTGTCTGTGGACTATGATCAGTGGTTGTCACAATCTGAACATTTCCTTTAAAGATATATGCTTTCAAGGCCATGATTACTGATATTTAAATAAAAGAAGAACGAACAACAAAATCCTAAATAATTCTACGTTCCTCCTTATTCTTCCAAATTGGAAAGATGCTGTTGTCATGTTCACAGAGGTAAATACGATGACATGGACTAGGGCAGGACTTTTCAAAGTCCAGACCAAGGTCTGCATCCGGACCGAACGGAATGTCAATTCGGACCCAGACGATAATTCGTAATTAGGAATGGGTACCAAAAACCCGGAAATAAACGGGCAGCGGTGCTAAATTATTAAAGACTGTAGTATTGATAAGCTCCAACGTTATCGGTTCCCTTATCATTACTTTTTTACATTTTGTTGTAATTTATTATCACGCTGCAGCATCTCCACACAAACACACAGCGAAGTCAGCAAACAGCAGATCAGAGAGGCTGCGGTGGGGACAGTAAAGTGAACCAGGTGAAGTAAAGATAACTACAATAACTATGCTTGTTACTGTAAGTGCAAAAAAACTTTGCGAGTAAAAAGCTGATAATTTATTAATACACCCGTTCAACAAGCATAAAGATGTAAACATGTAAAAGCGATATTTCAATCTGCTGTGTCCAAAGTCTGGAGGCTACGATACTTTGATACCCATCTCTACTCGTGATATGAATTCAATACCATGGTCTGACATTATCACCCGCCAAGTGCGGGTAAATTGTTGGCAGTGGCGGGTGAAATCATCAGGATATCCGCCACTTTGGCAGACAGGGAAAATAATAGTGATGGGAATAGAGAACCGTAGTTGTCTGATTCCTTGGCATCTAATGCCTCCGTGACTATCATTTCCTATTATTGATGCTTAACGACAATTACGCATGCACAATGAAGCATACGCATGCTGTATCATATTTCAGTTTGTTTAGGATTGGAGAAACGGCGGAGAGGAAAAAAAAGCGCTCACAACAATGACGCTGCTGAACATGAGGGGATGCACCTTATTTTTCCCTGATAATGCGACACTGTAAACCACAAATTCGTGTGGAATTCAGCAGGATGAGTGTTCGTAAGGTTAGCTGTTAGAAGCCAGTGGGCAGCACAGTGCTGCTGGATAAATAGCAGAGCTACTAACGTTAACGGAGTTTCCATTGAGTTACATTATAAGGCGTTCAAGCTCTTCTCAGTAAAAACTATTGGGTGAAGATAAATTACAACGTTGTCATGATGTGTTTAAATGTAATCTTGTGAAAGTAAGTTTTTGGCAAGAAACTTGAATAAATCCATTTGTTTGAAGGAGATGTTTTCACATCAATATAAAATATATATTGGAGACAGAATTATGACTCCCTAACAACTGACTAAGATTTTTTATAATCAAAGCAAATATTTAAATAATCATAATAATTTGAATAGTATGTTTTTATGCAAATAATCTCTGTAGATGACAATAAAAAATTACAGTACAGTACTGTGTGCAGTAGCCACCCTCCCCCAAAAAATAGGGATCCCGGAAGCCACGGTGTAATTCGAAAACTGTAATTTTCCATGCATATAATGTTTTAATGTTTAAAGTTTTTTATGTGAAATATATCGGACACTGAATGACATCAGATCTAAAATGTTATAAGAAACATACACAAATACAGAAATAACTTTGAAAGGATTACATCACCCATGACTGATATTTACAGATCTAATTAACATGTTAATGTGTGATGATATCACGTGAAGTGGGTGTGAAGAATGAGTTCTTCAAATGCAGGTGAGGACAATCAAACCCTGCAGACCAGTTCTGCTCACATGGAATCGGGCATGGACTGAAAATGTATGTGGTTAACTTTCTGTTTTGCATGTGAACTAAATAGACATCTCTGCAAAATCAATGGATTTTTTTTACTTTTCTAAGATTACAAACTGTGCAAGAATAATTGTGTTATAATAACCATCTCGATTTTAACGGGCTCCTATAAATGTGTCTCTATTATGTCGTATGCAACTTCATCTCAGACCAACATCACAGTTGGACAACAGAAATGGGGAATACTGGAAATGGTATTGTTTTCTACTCAAATTACAGTACCATGCTGTGTGTTTCTCTTCATTAATGGGGTCATGTTATTCACCTTGAGGAGTAAATTGGTCTTTCGTGAGACCTCCCGTTACATTCTTCTGTTTAACCTCCTTTTTGCAGACACTGTACAGATGGCACTGAGCCTGTTACTGTACCTCCTGGCCACATGTAAAATAACATTAACATATCCTGTATGTGGTGTTCTTGCCATGCTTGCTGATCTCATAAAT
The DNA here is from genome assembly GCA_014673565.1 of Sebastes schlegelii. Classification (NCBI taxonomy): domain Eukaryota; kingdom Metazoa; phylum Chordata; class Actinopteri; order Perciformes; family Sebastidae; genus Sebastes; species Sebastes schlegelii. The sequence continues at coordinate 2,371,938 of CM025834.1, read as the reverse complement.
GTAATCTCCCCTCTCATACTAGTGCTGATGTCTCTGGAGAGATGTGTGGCTGTGTGCTACCCACTGAGGCACGCTACCATCATCACCATCAGAAACACAGCAGTGGCTATCATTGTGGTTTGGTCCTTCAGTTCACTACATATCCTCACACTTGTTATTTTACTATTAGATTTTCCATTTGAGGACATGGAGAGCCTGCAGATGGAAAAGTTTTGTGCCCCAGACAACATGCTGCTTGGCCGAATGTCTGATGACTATAACAAAGCGTTCGCTTATTTTCTGTTTGTATCAGCTGGAGTGGCAGTCACTTCCTCCTATATTGGTGTGGTCATAGCAGCCAGGTCAGCCTCCACAGACAAAGCTTCAGCTCATAAGGCTCGTAACACTCTGTTGCTGCATCTGGTGCAGCTGGGCCTCAGTCTCTCTTCAACCATTTACAACCCCGTGGTTATCGCCATCTCAAAAGTCACTGACAGATTAGCAATCGTGCGTATCCGGACAATTCTTTATGTGTGTATTATCCTTTTTCCCAGATGTATGAGCGCTCTCATCTATGGCATCAGAGATCAGACCATCAGATCCAACCTGAAGTACCATCTATGTTGTAAACTGAAACTGTCGCTCATCCCAGCCAAGGCTGAGGTCTCACCATAGGCTACAGTGAATTATTCAACCATTATTCTCATTGAAGAGATGAATAGTGATTGGAAACAGAGCTCAATTTCTTAAAATGTTATACATAGAATATGATAAAAAGTATTACATTTCATAAAAATGCAAGTTAATTTCCTACTCTTGCTAATGACATTTATTTTTCTATATGTCTGTGTGTTCTATATCAATAATTACAATATATGAAAATAATTGTGGCTTAGTTTTGCAAGTTTTTAAAAAAAAAATCAGAATTATTTATACTCCGCACATACTACATTTGAGATTAATGTTTTATATTGTCATAAACTGTAATACAACAAATGGGTTTAAATATGTGTAGAGATACATATACATGAACACTTTTAACTTCAGACTCTGTGCAACCTGTTGCAAAATTTGCAAGAAATTAGAGTTAAGGTATGTGATAAACAAAATGTTCAAATAATATAAATGTACTTTCTATAAAAAGTTACTTTTAGGTGTTAATATTGTTTTTACACCAGATATTAATTGCTCCATTAATTAATACATAAAAATACCATGCAATGTAATAGATATAACGTGTTGTGGGAGTGAAGTTAAAGGTCAATCAATGAAAAAAGATGTCAAAATCAATTTACAATTTTAAAGGAACATTCAAAAAATGTGATACATTTGGATATTGGTTCAGGTTGTATGAGCTTCACACACAGCAGTGCACAAAGGTGATGAATCAGAGAATATTTTTTCAGGTATAAGGTATTTAGGTGCATTAACTGGCTCAATTTTATGCTGAATAAAATCATATGCATTGTAATCTTTAATTCTAATGACTTATTTATTAGTTACAATATTTAGTTCCCCCATCAACTGCTTCAAAATATTTTTAAAAGAAATATATTCTATTAACTACTCTACCATTCTTCAAATTATCAAAATCCCTTGTCTGTGGTGTATGATCAGTGGTTGTCACAATCTGAACATTTCCTTTAAAGATATATGCTTTCAAGGCCATGATTACTGATATTTAAATTAAAGAAGTACGAACAACAAAATCCTAAATGATTCTACATTTATCCTAATTCTTCCAAATTGGAAAGATGCTGTTAGATAGATAGATAGATAGACTTTATTGTCATTGTCATTGAAAACAACGAAAAACAGTTTAGCAGCTCTTTGCAGTGAAAAACAAACATTAAAACATTCAGTCACAAAGTAGAACAATAAATAAGTAAATGCAAGTTGATTTCCTGAACTTGCTGATGACATTTATTCTCTATATGTCTGTGTGTTCTATAACAATAATTACAATATAGTAAAAAAAAGTGTGGCTTAGTTTTGCAACAGTATTTTATATTTTCTCTGATAATAATTCTACGTTCCTCCTAATTCTTCCAAATTGGAAAGATGCTGTTGTCATGTTCACAGAGGTAAATACGATGACATGGACTAGGGCAGGACTTTTCAAAGTCCAGACCAAGGTCTGCATCCGGACCGAACGGAATGTCAATTCGGACCCAGACGATAATTCGTAATTAGGAATGGGTACCAAAAACCCGGAAATAAACGGGCAGCGGTGCTAAATTATTAAAGACTGTAGTATTGATAAGCTCCAACGTTATCGGTTCCCTTATCATTACTTTTTTACATTTTGTTGTAATTTATTATCACGCTGCAGCATCTCCACACAAACACACAGCGAAGTCAGCAAACAGCAGATCAGAGAGGCTGCGGTGGGGACAGTAAAGTGAACCAGGTGAAGTAAAGATAACTACAATAACTATGCTTGTTACTGTAAGTGCAAAAAAACTTTGCGAGTAAAAAGCTGATAATTTATTAATACACCCGTTCAACAAGCATAAAGATGTAAACATGTAAAAGCGATATTTCAATCTGCTGTGTCCAAAGTCTGGAGGCTACGATACTTTGATACCCATCTCTACTCGTGATATGAATTCAATACCATGGTCTGACATTATCACCCGCCAAGTGCGGGTAAATTGTTGGCAGTGGCGGGTGAAATCATCAGGATATCCGCCACTTTGGCAGACAGGGAAAATAATAGTGATGGGAATAGAGAACCGTAGTTGTCTGATTCCTTGGCATTTCATGCCTCCGTGACTATCATTTCCTATTATTGATGCTTAAAGACAATTACGCATGCACAATGAAGCATACGCATGCTGTATCATATTTCAGTTTGTTTAGGATTGGAGAAACGGCGGAGAGGAAAAAAAAGCGCTCAAAACAATGACGCTGCTGAACATGAGGGGATGCACCTTATTTTTCTCTGATAATGTGACACTGTAAACCACAAATTCGTGTGGAAATCAGCAGGATGAGTGTTCGTAAGGTTAGCTGTTAGAAGCTAGTGGGCAGCACAGTGCTGCTGGATAAATAGCAGAGCTACTAACATTAACGGAGTTTCCATTGAGTTACATTATAAGGCGTTCAAGCTCTTCTTAGTAAAAACTATTGGGTGAAGATAAATTACAACGTTGTCATGATGTGTTTAAATGTAATCTTGTGAAAGTAAGTTTTTGGCAAGAAACTTGAATAAATCCATTTGTTTGAAGGAGATGTTTTCACATCAATATAAAATATATATTGGAGACGGAATTATGACTCCCTAACAACTGACTAAGATTTTTTATATTTAAAGCAAATATTTAAATAATCATAATAATTTGAATAGTATGTTTATATGCAAATAATCTCTGTAGATGACAATAAAAAATTACAGTACAGTACTGTGTGCAGTAGCCACCCTCCCCCAAAAAATAGGGATCCCGGAAGCCACGGTGTAATTCGAAAACTGTAATTTTCCATGCATATAATGTTTTAATGTTTAAAGTTTTTTATGTGAAATATATCGGACACTGAATGACATCAGATCTAAAATGTTATAAGAAACATACACAAATACAGAAATAACTTTGAAAGGATTACATCACCCATGACTGATATTTACAGATCTAATTAACATGTTAATGTATGATGGTATCACGTGAAGTGGGTGTGAAGAATGAGTTCTTCAAATGCAGGTGAGGACAATCAAACCCTGCAGACCAGTTCTGCTCACATGGAATCAGGCATGGCCTGAAAATGTATGTGGTTAACTTTCTGTTTTGCATGTGAACTAAATAGACATCTCTGCAAAATCATTGGATTTTTTTTACTTTTCTAAGATTACAAACTGTGCAAGAATAATTGTGTTATAATAACATCAAATGTCAATGTGGTTTGAAGGTCTTAAATGCTATTTCAGATTAGTCAAATTTATTATCTATCTGGATAAAAAGATGTTCCATCTCGATTTCAGGGGGCTACCATAAATGTGTCTCTATTATGTCGTATGCAACTTCATCTCAGACCAACATCACAGTTGGACAACAGAAATGGGGAATACTGGAAATTGTATTGTTTTCTGCTCCAATTACAGTACCATGCTGTGTGTTTCTCTTCATTAATGGGGTCATGTTATTCACCTTGAGGAGTAAATTGGTCTTTCGTGAGACCTCCCGTTACATTCTTCTGTTTAACCTCCTTTTTGCAGACACTGTACAGATGGCACTGAGCCTGTTACTGTACCTACTGGCCACATGTAAAATAACATTAGCATATCCTGTATGTGGTGTTCTTGCCATGCTTGCTAAACTCACAAATGTAATATCCCCTCTCATACTGGTGCTGATGTCTCTGGAGAGATATGTGGCTGTGTGCTACCCACTGAGGCACGCTACCATCATCACCATCAGAAACACAGCAGTGGCTATCATTGTGGTTTGGTCCTTCAGTTCACTAAATATCCTCACACAAGTTATTTTACTGTTAGATTTTCCATTTGAGGACATGGAGAGCCTGCAGATGGAAAGGTTTTGTGCCCCAGAAAACATGCTGCTTGGCCGAATGTCTGATGATTATGACAAAGCGTTTTCTTATTTTCTGTTTGTATCAGCTGGTGTGGCAGTCACTTCCTCCTATATTGGTGTGGTCATAGCAGCCAGGTCAGCCTCCACAGACAAAGCTTCAGCTCATAAGGCTCGTAACACTCTGCTGCTACATCTGGTGCAGCTGGGCCTCAGTCTCTCTTCAACCATTTACAACCCCGTGGTTTTCGCCATCTCAAAAGTCACTGACGGACTAGCAATCGTGCGTATTCGGACAATTCTTTATGTGTGTATTATCCTTTTTCCCAGATGTCTGAGCGCTCTCATCTATGGCATCAGAGATCAGACCATCAGATCCAACCTGAAGTACCATCTATGTTGTAGACAACTGTCGATCATCCCAGCCAAGGCTGAGGTCTCACCCTAGGCTACAGTGAATTATTCAACCATTACTCTCATTTAAGAGATGAATATTGATTGTAAACAAAGCTCTCAATTTCTTGAAATTTCATAAAAATGCAAGTTGATTTCCTGAACTTGCTGATGACATTTATTCTTTATATGCCTGTGTGTTCTATATCAATAATTACAATATAGTAAAAAAAAAAGTGTGGCTTAGTTTTGCAACAGTATTTTATATTTTTTCTGAATTATTTATCCTCTGCACATACTACATTTGAGTTAAATATGTTTTATATTGTCGTCAACTGTAATATAACAAATGGGTTTAAATATGTGTAGAGATACATATACATTAAACACTTAACTTCAGACTCTGTGCAACACTGTTGCAAAAACTGTAAGAAATTAGAGTTAAGGTATGTGATAAACAAGATGTTCAAATATTATAAATTTACATTCTATAAAAAGTTACTTTCAGGTGTGAATATTGTTTTTACCCCGGATATTAATAGCTCCATTAATGAATACATACAATGACCATGTATTGTAATACATATGATTACATGTGTTGGGGGAGTGAAGTTAAAGGTCAATCAATGAAAAACAATGTTTAAATTAAATTAGAATTTTAAAGGAACATTAAAAAAATGTGATACATTTGGATATTGGTTCAGGTTGTAGGAGCTTCACACATAGCAGCGCACAAAGGTGATGAATCAGAGAATGTGTTTTCAGAAATAAGGTATTTCGGTGCATTATCAAGGTCTATTTTATGCAAAATAGAATCATATTCATTGTAATCTTTAATCGTAATGACTTATTTATCAGTTACAATATTTAGTTCCTCCATCAACCGCTTCAAAGTATTTTTAAAAGAAATATGTTCTATTAACTCCTCTACCGTTCTTCAAATTATCAAAGTCCTTTGTCTGTGGTGTATGATCAGTGGTTGTCACAATCGAAACATTTCCTTTAAAGATATATGCTTTCAAGGCCATGATTACTGATATTTAAATAAAAGAAATACGAACAACAAAATCCTAAATGATTCTACATTTATCCTAATTCTTCCAAATTGGAAAGATGCTGTTAGATAGATAGATAGATAGACTTTATTGTCATTGTCATTGAAAACAACGAAAAACAGTTTAGCAGCTCTTTGCAGTGAAAAACAAACATTAAAACATTCAGTCACAAAGTAGAATAATAAATAAGTAAATGCAAGTTGATTTCCTGAACTTGCTGATGACATTTATTCTCTATATGTCTGTGTGTTCTATAACAATAATTACAATATAGTAAAAAAAAGTGTGGCTTAGTTTTGCAACAGTATTTTATATTTTCTCTGATAATAATTCTACGTTCCTCCTTATTCTTCCAAATTGGAAAGATGCTGTTGTCATGTTCACAATGGTAAATACGATGACATGGACTAGGGCAGGACTTTTCAAAGTCCAGACCACGGTCTGCATCCGGACCGAACGGAATGTCAATTCGGACCCAGACGATAATTCGTAATTAGGAATGGGTACCAAAAACCCGGAAATAAACGGGCAGCGGTGCTAAATTATTAAAGACTGTAGTATTGATAAGCTCCAACGTTATCGGTTCCCTTATCATTACTGTTTTACATTTTGTTGTAATTTATTATCACGCTGCAGCATCTCCACACAAACACACAGCGAAGTCAGCAAACAGCAGATCAGAGAGGCTGCGGTGGGGACAGTAAAGTGAACCAGGTGAAGTAAAGATAACTACAATAACTATGCTTGTTACTGTAAGTGCAAAAAAACTTTGCGAGTAAAAAGCTGATAATTTATTAATACACCCGTTCAACAAGCATAAAGATGTAAACATGTAAAAGCGATATTTCAATCTGCTGTGTCCAAAGTCTGGAGGCTACGATACTTTGATACCCATCTCTACTCGTGATATGAATTCAATACCATGGTCTGACATTATCACCCGCCAAGTGCGGGTAAATTGTTGGCAGTGGCGGGTGAAATCATCAGGACATCCGCCACTTTGGCAGACAGGGAAAATGCTAGTGATGGGAATAGAGAACAGCAGTTGTCTGATTCCTTGGCATCTCATGCCTCCGTGACTATTGTTTCCTCTTATTGATACTTAACGACAGTTACGCATGCACAATGCTGCATACGCACGCTGTATCATGTTTCAGTTTGTTTTGGATTGTAGAAACGGCGGAGAGAAAAAAAACACTCAAAAGCATGACGCTACTAAACCTGAGGGGATGCACCTTATTTTTCCCTGATAATGCAACACTGTGAACAACAAATTTGTGTTGAAATCATGTGATCTTAATGTGTGTCAGATAATGCAGTGGGTTAGAAACGATGGTTAGTTTGCATGCAAGACCTTGTCTATGTGAAGCATAAACTAAACACATCAGATGTGGCGAAGCCACCTACGCAAATATCAAATACAAATAAATCACCACAGTCAAACTCAATGAATAACATTAAACATATCAATACAGGTACATTCTAGAAATCAAAGTTGAACAGTCTTGCTCAGCCATGTGCGATTGCTATTGCTAAGGTAAGCCCAGTACGTTACCGATCCATGGAAGAAAAGGGTTTGTAATTCCATGTGTTGAAGTTGTGTTTCCAAGTCAAAGATGTCGTCTTTGCGGTGCTCCAATCAAGTTCTGCAGATTGGTTAACTTGGTGCTAACTTCCTTGCGGTTGTTGCATGAAGTTAGTAGGTACGAAGGCAGGCTGTTTCCTAACAGGCCATTGATCAGAGCAGAGCTGCTTTGCAGCTGGAGAGCAGCAGCTCACCTCAAGCAGGTCAGCTTGGGTGAGAAGGTGAAGGTGAAGAGCGGAAAGAGGAGGAACAAAGAGGTTCCTCTGGTTTTGTCCTGGGTGAATTTCACACCTCTGTGTGAAATGTTACAGTAGCCAATGGCGACTGAGCTTGGTCCACAGCCAATGGCTGCATACCTCAAGGATCCTGAGAAGCACAGTTCACTGTCTCTGCCACCAGAAATGGCAGGTCCCTACACTGTACAATACGTTATGATGTTATTTTAGTATTTTGTTATTGCCAGTCGTTCTGCACCTCTGACCTTTGTTGGGACCCACCATCAAGATGGTGGCAAGAGACCACATGAGTCAGTCACATGATCCTTGACCGATGGACTCAGCTCAATAACCATTGGCTAATGTAGCATGATGACTCATTCACACATAATTGTGAAATTCATCCAGGATTAAAGCAGAGAAATCATTTTGTCCTTCCTCTTCTTCCACTTTTTTCTCCTTCTCAACCCCTGCTAAAGTAGGCAAGGGAGCTTCTGCTCTTCTCACCTAAGCTCTCCCTACAGACCAGAAGCTGCAGAAGTAGCTCTGCTCTGATCTATGGACTGTTAGAAAACAGACATAGAAACACAATGAACTTCTAAGGCAAAAAAGAGCAAGACTGTTCAACTTTGATTTTTGGAATGCACCTGTATTGATATGTTTAATGTTATTCATTGAGTTTGATTGTTGTTGATATTATTTGTGGTTAAGATATTTGGGTAGCTGGCTTCGCCACATCTGATGTGTTTAGTTTATGCTTCACATAGACAAGGTCTTGCATGCAAACTAACCATCTTTTTCTAACCCACTGCATTATCTGGCACACATTAAGATCACATACATAGCCTGTGAATTAGTTTTAAACATAAACATACACATTCAGATAATCTCAACCCCCACATCATCCCCATTTGATAATTATTATTTACTTTTGATAGCCATTTCAATGTATTTTGAGCTTATGTACAATATAATTTGGTGCCCTGTTATTATTAATAAACTGGAAAAAGAAAGTTCGGAAACTTGTGTTTGATCGATTATTTCTCTGTTTTTACAATGCTAATTGGCATTGTATTTTACATCGTTGGAAAGCCTGTTTATTTACCTTCACAATGATGTCCAACTTGTAAGGATTATGCATTTGTGGGATGAGCAGCACAGCTGATGATGTGGGTAGCGCCCAAGAAAAATTTGCTAAAATGCTCCATCAATGGTAAACAATGTATTCTCCTGTTGGTATTGACTCTTGTTTTGAGTTGTTTGGTGAATTGGATGATTGAACTCTCTTTCAGTAACAAGGAACAAACAAGACATATTGGCAATTTTACACTTTATTCATTTAATACAATATGTCAGGAGCCTCAGTAGCGGGTGGAAGATTCATACGCAGCCACAACAGCCTGGCATCTCCTCCTCATGCTGGCGAGCGTTGTCATCTTGGACGATGAAGTTAGGTCCCAGATTGTGGAGATATGGGATCACCACTGGCTGCAGAATCTCATCCCGATATCTCACTGCATTGAGATGGCCTTCAATGATGACAAGCCTTGTTTTGCCAGTGAGGGAGATGGAAAATATAATGGCAATTAGCATTGTAACAACAGAGAAATAATCCATCAAACACAAATTTCCGAACTTTCTTTTTCCAGTATATATATATTGATAATTTAGTAATATAAATGCGACACTGTAAACCACAAATTCGTGTTGAGATCAGCAGGATGAGTGTTCATAACGTTAGCTGTTAGAAGCCGGTGGGCAGCACAGTCCTGCTGGATAAATAGTGGAGCTACTAACATTAACGGAGGTTCCATTGAGTTACACTATGAGGCGTTCAAGCTCTGCTCAGTAAAATTACTATTGGGTGAAGGTAAATTCCAACATTATCATGATGTGTTCAAATGCAATCTTGTAAAATTAAGTTTTTGGCGAGAAACTTGAATGAATCCATTTGTTTGAAGATGTTTTCACATCAATATAAAATCTATATTACAGAGGAAATTATGACCTGTATAACTTCATAACCACATACCAAGATTTTTTTAATCAAAGCAAATATTTAAATAATCATAATAGTTTGAATTGTATGTTTTTATGCAAATAACCTCTGTAGATGACAATAACAAAGTACAGTACAGTACTCTGTACAGAAAATAGGGATCCCCGGAAGCCACGGTGTAATTTGAACACTGTAATTGTCCATGCATATAATGTTTTAATGTTTAAAGTTTTTTATGTGAAATATATCGAACACTGAATGACATTAGATCTAAAATGTTATTCCTTCATTTAGCGCAGATTTCAAAAGTGGCAGATAAAATTTCTGAGGCAGATGAAAAAAAATATTGATATTGAAAGTTGATTTCAGACCCTGTACAATACGTTATGATGTTATTTTAGTATTTTCTTATTGCCACTCGTTCTGCACCTCTGACCTTGAATAAAAATCAGATACAGACCTTTGTGTAATAAGTTTGAGGACCCCTACACTAGGGTATTGAGGAATAACTTTGAAAGGATTACATCACCCATGACTGATATTTACAGATCTAATTAACATGTTAATGTGTGATGGTATCATGTGAAGTGGGTGTGAGGAATGAGTTCTTCAAATGCAGGTGAGGACAATCAAACCCTGCAGACCAGTTCTGCTCACATGGAATCGGGCATGGACTGAAAAAGTATGAGGTTAACTTTCTGTTTTGCATATGAACTTAATAGAGATCTCTGCAAAATCAATGGATTTTTTACTTTACTATGATTACAAACTGTGTAAGAATAATTGTGTTTCTGTGTTATAATTACATCAAAATGTCAATGGGCTTTGAAGGTCTTAAATGCTATTTCATATTAGTCAAATTTATTATTTATCTGGATAAAAAGATTTTCCATCTCGATTTTAACGGGCTCCTATAAATGTGTCTCTATTATGTCGTATGCAACTTCATCTCAGACCAACATCACAGTTGGACAACAGAAATGGGGAATACTGGAAATTGTATTGTTTTCTACTCAAATTACAGTACCATGCTGTGTGTTTCTCTTCATTAATGGGGTCATGTTATTCACCTTGAGGAGTAAATTGGTCTTTCGTGAGACCTCCCGTTACATTCTTCTGTTTAACCTCCTTTTTGCAGATACTGTACAGATGGCACTGAGCCTGTTACTGTACCTACTGGCCACATGTAAAATAACATTAACATATCCTGTATGTGGTGTTCTTGCCATGCTTGCTGATCTCACAAATGTAATCTCCCCTCTCACACTGGTGCTGATGTCTCTGGAGAGATATGTGGCTGTGTGCTACCCACTGAGGCACGCTACCATCATCACCATCAGAAACACATCATCTTCTATCGTTGTGGTTTGGTCCTTCAGTTCACTACATATCCTCACACAAGTTATTTTACTGTTAGATTTTCCATTTGAGGACATGGAGAGCCTGCAGATGGAAAAGTTTTGTGCCCCAGAAAACATGCTGCTGGCCGAATGTCTGATGATTATAAAAAAGCGTTTTCTTATTTTCTGTTTGTATCAGCTGGTGTGGCAGTCACTTCCTCCTATGTAGGTGTGGTCATAGCAGCCAGGTCAGCCTCCACAGACAAAGCTTCAGCTCATAAGGCTCGTAACACTCTGCTGCTGCATCTGGTGCAGCTGGGCCTCAGTCTCTCTTCAACCATTTACAACCCCGTGGTTTTCGCCATCTCAAAAGTCACTGACGGACTAGCAATCGTGCGTATCCGGACAATTCTTTATGTGTGTATTATCCTTTTTCCCAGATGTCTGAGCGCTCTCATCTATGGCATCAGAGATCAGACCATCAGATCCAACCTGAAGTACCATCTATGTTGTAGACTGGAACTGTCGCTCATCCCAGCCAAGGCTGAGGTCTCACCCTAGGCTACAGTGAATTATTCAACCATTATTCTCATTGAAGAGATGAATAGTGATTGGAAATAAAGCTCAATTTCTTGAAACTGTAAACATAATATATGAATTGAAGCATTTCATTTTATAAAAATGCAAGTTGATTTGCTATACTTGCTAATGACATTTATTCTCTATATGTCGGTGTTCTTAATCAATAATTACAATATAGTAAAATAAGTGTGGCTTAGTTTTGCAACAGTATTTTATATTTTTTTCTGAATTATTGATACTCTGCACGTACTACATTTGAGTTAAATATGTTTTCCATTGTCATCAACTGTAATATAACAAATGAGTTTAATATGTGTAGAGATACATATACATTAAACACTTTTAACTTTAGACTCTGTGTAACTCTGTTGTAAAATTTGTAAGAATTTAGAGTTCAGTTATGTGATAAACAAGATGTTAAAATATTATAAATTTACTTTCTATAAAAAGTTACTTTCAGGTGTTAATATTGTTTTTACCCCAGATATTAATAGTTCCATTAATGAATACATACACTTACCATGTATTGTTATACATATGATTACATGTGTTGTGGGAGTGAAGTTAAAGGTCAATAAATGAAAAACAATGTTTAAATTAAATTAGAATTTTAAAGGAACATTCAAAAAATGTGATACATTTGGATATTGGTTCAGGTTGTATGAGCTTCACACACAGCAGTGCACAAAGGTGATGAATCAGAGAATATGTTTTCAGGAATAAGGTATTTAGGTGCATTAACTGGCTCAATTTTATGCAAAATAAAATCATATGCATTATAATCTTTAATTGTAATGACGTATTTATTAGTTACAATATTTAGTTCCCCGATCAACTGCTTCAAAATATTTTTAAAAGAAATATATTTTATTAACTACCGTTCTTCAAATTATCAAAATCCCTTTGTCTGTTGTGTATGATCAGTGGTTGTCACAATCTGAACATTTCCTTTAAAGATATATGCTTTCAAGGCCATGATTACTGATATTTTAATAAAAGAAGTACGAACAACAAAATCCTAAATAATTCTACCTTTCTCCTTATTCTTCCAAATTGAAAAGATGCTGTTGTCATATTCAGAAAGGTAAATACGATGACATGGACTAGGGCAGGACTTCTCAAAGTCCAGACCAAGGTCCGCATCTGGACCTAAAGGAATCTCAATCCGGACCCAGACCTTACCTAGTATTTAGGAATGGGTACCAAATAGGGAAGCTAGTTTTACATTTTTTTTTATAACCGATAACCGATCCTCAATAACCGATTATTAACTGTTAACCGACAACATTAGTGCGTCACATGCAGCGGTGCGTTAGCTGCAGTGTATGTGCAAAACAGACAACCAAGTGCCCAGTTCACCCGGGAGAATTCCTGTAGCAGCCACGCTGCTGCGTGTATTGTCATGGACACATGGAGCCACTTTACTGGTCTAGGTCCGGATTGACATTTCGTTCGGACGGATGTGGACCTTGGCCTGGACTATGAGAAGTCCTGCCCCTATTTCCCTTTGGGAACATGACAACAGATGTTCACAAAGATAAATACGATGACATGGACTAGGACAGGACTTCTCAAAGTCCAGACCAAGGTTCGCATCTGAACCGAACGGAATGTCAATCCGGACCCAGACCATAGTTTGTAATTAGGAATGGGTACCAAAACCCGGTATTAAACGGGCAGCAGTGCTAAATTATTAAAGACTGTAGTATTGATAAGCTCCAACGTTATCGGTTCCCTTATCATTACTTTTTTACATTTTGTTGTAATTTATTATCACGGTGCAGCATCTCCTCTGCTCTGTGTCGGAGCCGAGTTCCTCTAACTACACACAAACACACAGCGAAGTCAGCAAACAGCAGATCAGAGAGGCTGCGGTGGGGACAGTAAAGTGAATCCGGTGAAGTGAAGATAATTACGATAACTATGCTTGTTACTGTAAGTGCAAAAAAACTTTGCGAGTAAAAACCTGATAATTTATCAATACACCTGTTCAACAAGCATAAAGATGTAAACATGTAAAAGTGATATTTCAATCTGCTCTGTCCAAAGTCTGGAGGCTACAATACCTCGATACCCATCTCTACGTTTGTTATGAATGCAATACTTTATGATGGTATTTCGTTATTGCCAGTCGTTTTACACCTCTGACCTTGAATAAAACTCAGATGCAGACCTTTGAGTAATAAGTTTGAGAACCCATTGAGAAATAACTTTGAAAGGATTACATCACCCATTACTGATGTTTACAGATCTAGTTACCATGTTAATGTGTGATGGTATCACGTGAAGTGGGTGTGAGGAATGAGTTCTTCAAATGCAGGTGAGGACAATCAAACCCTGCAGACCACTTCTGCTCACATGGAATCGGGCATGGACTGAAAAAGTATGTGGTTAACTTTCTGTTTTGCATGTGAACTAAATAGACATCTCTGCAAAATCAATGGATTTTTTTTACTTTTCTAAGATTAGAAACTGTGCAAGAATAATTGTGTTATAATAACCATCTCGATTTTAACGGGCTCCAATAAATGTGTCTCTATTATGTCGTATGCAACTTCATCTCAGACCAACATCACTGTTGGACAACAGAAACGGGGAATACTGGAAATTGTATTGTTTTCTGCTCCAATTACGGTGCCATGCTGTGTGTTTCTCTTCATTAATGGGACCATGTTATTCACCTTGAGGAGTACATTGGTGTTTCGTGAGACCTCCCGTTACATTCTTCTGTTTAACCTCCTTTTTGCAGACACTGTACAGATGGCAGTGAGTCAGTTACTGTACCTCCTGGCTGCTTGTAGAGTAAAACTAACATATCCTGTATGTGGCGTTCTCACCATGTTCACCTTTCTCACAACTGCAATCTCCCCTCTCACACTGGTGCTGATGTCTCTGGAGAGATATGTGGCTGTGTGCTACCCACTGAGGCACGTTACCATCATCACCATCAGAAACACAGCAGTGGCTATCATTGTGGTTTGGTCCTTCAGTTCACTACATATCCTCACACGAGTTATTTTACTGTTAGATTTTCCATTTGAGGACATGGAGAGCCTGCAGATGGAAATATTTTGTACCACAGAAAACATGCTGCTTGGCCGAATGTCTGATGATTATAAAAAAGCGTTTTCTTATTTTCTGTTTGTATCAGCTGGTGTGGCAGTCACTTCCTCCTATATTGGTGTGATCATAGCAGCCAGGTCAGCCTCCACAGACAAAGCTTCAGCTCATAAGGCTCGTAACACTCTGTTGCTGCATCTTGTGCAGCTGGGCCTCAGTCTCTCTTCAACCATTTACAACCCTGTGGTTATCGCCATCTCAAAAGTCACTGACAGATTAGCAGTCTTTCGCATCCAGAGTTTTCTTTATGTGTGTATTATCCTTTTTCCCAGATGTCTGAGCGCTCTCATCTATGGCATCAGAGATCAGACCATCAGATCCAACCTGAAGCACCATCTATGTTGTAGACTGAAACTGTCGATCATCCCAGCCAACTTTTAACTTCACCACAGAGTCCCAACACTGCTAAAAAAACATAAGAAATTAGAGTTAAGGTATTTGATGAACAACATATTCCAATACTGTAAATTCACTTTCTATAAAAAGTTACTTTAAGGTGTTAATATTGTTTTTACCCCAGATATTAATAGCTCCATTAATGAATACATACAATTACCATGTATTATAATACATATGAATACACGTGTTGGGTGAGTGAAGTTAAAGGTTAATCAATGAAAAACAATGTTTAAACTAAATTAGAATTTTAAAGGAACATTCAAACAATGTGATACATATGGATATTGGTTCAATTTTGTAGGAGCTTGACACACAGCAGTCCACAAAGGTGATGAATCAGAGAGTATGTTTTTAGGAATAAGGTGCATTATCTGGCTCAATTTTATACAAAATGAAATCACATTCATTGACATTTTTTAACTGTAATGACTTTGTTTTATGTTACAATATTAAGTTCCTCCATTGACAGCTTTAAAATATTTTTAAAAGAAATATTCTATTAACTGCTCTACTGTTCTTGAATCATCAAAATCCCTTGCAATGCACAAAACCTTTGCTCCAGAGAACAGAGGCCAACAGTCAGTGTGATTGTATTTAATGTTAAAGGTTAAATGTCATTAAAATTTATATCTGCAAACTTCTATCAATCTATGAACTTTACAGTGTCAGATGCAAGTATTTACACGGCCAAAGTTTTGAGTTCAATCAAATTTATATTCTAATGTGTGACCTCATTTTATGTTAATTAGATGTAGGATTACAAGTATCATGAACGGTACCAATACACTTTTGAAAGCTATTTACAAGTTATTAAGAGTGCTTTATACCACCCCATGACTTTAAAATCTCAGTGAAACGGCAGTTAGTTATCAATACACAAATGGTGGCTGAGCATTCCAATGACAGTCCAGTATTAGTGTTACCAATAGGCTGTGCCGTCATAAATCTATGCCCTCAGACCGGCAAAGGCCATTCTCTAATACCCCTTTCATACTGAGGACACTTCCAGGGTTGTACCAGGGTTGGTTGTGTATATGAATGGGTTAACCCGCGTTGATCGACTCACCTTTGCGACCCAGGTCGAGAAGTGGGTCGGATCAGGGTTGGACCAGGGTCGATTTTGATGTGAATTGCACGTACCAGGGTCGCTAACAAACAGGACGGGACAAACCTATTCGGTTGCAAATGAGGGCGCACAGTCCGTGACGTAACTGTCACAGGTCGCCGTGGCTCATAACCAAACTGTGGGACGGCAGCAGGAATGTTTTCAGACACACCGGAGGTGAATGACGGACAAGAACATTATGGATATGTAGCGAGACATCGAGGTGCGGGAGCTCTAGTCCTGTCCGTCCGTGTTGAGGAAGAAAAAAGAGGTATAATACCTCACGGTACCGCCATGTGTACACACATCTGTTTTTAAAGCATGTTTACACATCTATTTGTAACGTTACCTTTATAACTTTTATCTTTCAAAATAAACCTGCAAAGAGATCCATCTGTTGCCTGTTCTCTCTGTTATAAAGTAACAAACCCAGCCCTGGTTCATTGTATTATCAAGCAATTAGCAAACTAAATGAAATATAAACTAATTGTATTATGTTTGGACAAGCTCTTACATTATCCAACAGTTGCAACATGCCCAGCTGAACAACTTTAGTAGGTCTACTATATGAAGTAAATCTTTGCTGGGATGGTGGAGTGAGTGAAATATACATTTCAGTCTTCAGAAGAGTCTAATCCGTTTGCAAATGTAGCCTGTATTATCATATTAGATAACACAATGTAGTCTTATATATGATAAATGGGTACTGTAGCTAGACAGAAGAAAAAAGGTTCATGTTGATGAATAGATACTGTAAATCTGTATGTTGTCTGTATGTTTTTGCATACATTACAGCTCCATACATATAACCAAACATTTTATAAAGCTAAAATGCTGTGTGTACTATATTTACACTGTATCCCAAAAGCCTGCATCATTCCGTGACATTTTATGTTTTTGCACAAATTGATGATGCCACTATCATCTCCTCTCTCTATAATCCTCCAGAATTGTAACCCCCTGCCCATTTCTAACACCTGAGCTTATTGGTATGCATTGCTCCTGTATTGTCCTGACCAGGGTTCAACCCGAGTTGACTGGCCTGGTTTGAATTGACAAAAGGAGGGTTGGACCAAGGTAGGTTAACCCTGGTCATTGATGTGAAAAGGGTATAACTCTGACTTGACATACCTTTAAACCAATTTTGAATCCTACCCTCACCCAAACAAAGGGTAGATACTAGGCAGCCTGACCAGACATTATATCTACATTGTATTTGTTAAAGCTAACCTGCAGTTCATTGGTTGGCCCCACCAGCTTATGCCGTTGTCCAACACTACTTAAAATAAGTGCATTCAAACTCAAAAGGAACAAGGGCAAGGTGTCATCAAAAATTGAAAGTGCAACCCTCCCAAATAAACAGCTAAAAGCATGTTAGAGAACTACATCACAATTTTATTTTCTTATTAACGTCTCGCAAATATGCGTACCAACATCTCCAGTTTGATTCTGGTAGGGCAGTTGGGCAGACAAACAGTTCAGTAGGCTGAATGAAAAGCTATAGATTTGGGTTAACAGGGCGGCGACCAAAAGAGTTCACTTGGAGAGTGGACACAACTCTATTATAAATTCAATCCAGGAAAGAGTTGTTACATAAATGTATTTGATAGTGTGCAGAAGAGATAAAGTTGAAGAGATATGCGAGAAGTGAGGAGGCGATTAAACGGTCTAATCGCAGACAACACTTAGCCTAACGTGATCCAATCAAATATGTAGAGATGTCTGGATAAGCAATATCCGGCCACTGTGTTGAACGGGAGAAGACTGAAGGGATATAGCGGCGATCAACCTTAATTTATTAAGGTATTGAGAACGCTCAGATTGAGGCACAAAATAATTATAGACGTGTATAAATCAAGAGTTAATAACAAGAGATGAATGCATACGAACTTGTCAAAATTACAATCCAAACATGCGTCAAAATGCATTGACGTCTATGAGAACTTCGATTTTCGGTCTCCCAAAATGGGGTGCGGCCTTGATTTTTTGCACATATGTGCCGGTCTCATGGTCTGAGGGGCGGGACTTAGCGAAGGGTCAGTTACTGTATGTGCCTGCTACAATTAACATCTTGCACATTAACGAACGTCAAACAGATGTTTCTCTGCAATATGCATGCAACATCAGCACTCACAGGAAGAGATTGTGAAGAATTAATAATTAAAATAATTGCTGATATCGTATGTATAGTAATCATTCAGGCCTGCACACATTGAATATCAACTACTTTCACATCACAGCAATATAATATAAATTAATCAGAATTTGTAACATACAATGACAGAAAAACACCTATCGACAACAGAAACAAACTGTTTACGCTGTTATAGAGCTGTGTTAATATTTCTAAAGATAATCGAGATGTCATTTTCCAGAGGGAGTTAATGTGACTTTATCTGTTCTCTGGATTACAGAATATTGTGAACTCGAAACCTCACTGATATGAAATAAAATGATATTTGGCTGTTGTTAGCTTGATAGCTTACAGCTATCAGGCTAATAGTTCGACCTACCTGCTCTGTGCTCTCTTCACTCTTCTCACGTCTTGATAAATTAAATTCTGCTGCTGTTTGTTTATTGGGCTGTTTCTGGCCAATGCTTCGGTATTTTTTGTATCACCAGACCTGCTCAAAAAGAGAGTTGCGACACACTTTGACGGTCACACACCAATTTTCTGTAAATATTAACGCATAATGATTATTATGTTGATTACACTTATATTCAGTAAATATGGTAGAATTTTTTTCTGGGCAGTGGTGGAGAGTATAACATAGAATACATTTACATAAACATGCACAAGTGAATATCAATGAATGCCAGCAACTGTTTGATTTTAGTCAAGAAATAAGATTGGTTAATAGTGCAAAATATACAAGGCAAACTATTTTTTTCCTTGAATGGGCAGCCTGCAAAGAAAGTCATTCAACCAGTTAAAGGGAAAGAAAGATGGCAGAAAGCAAGACAGGAAAGGAAAAAAGCCATTTCATTCTTCCACTAGCTGCTTTTACAGCAAGTACATTTTCCCCTTGTAGATAGATGGCTTGCTAGTTTATCAAAGTCTCTGAAAAAAACAGAAAAATATGTGAAGTAATTAGCTAACTGCAGTTATACTTTCTTTTTAATGTGATCATCCACATGTATCCTGCTGATCTTATCACCTTTCATTGATGCACTGCCTAACAAGCGATGTGTGCGATGACTGAATTAACCAAGGAACAACCATGCTAAACACAAGCTAGCCATGTTGTCTAGTTGAGCTAGCTAAAGTTAACAATAAATCTGATAACCGAAGATAAACTATGTCTGCCAACAAACACCAATAAATGCAACTAATTTGAGCTAAATAGGTCAACTAACATCTGTCATGGTAGCTAGCGAGCTAGCTTAACTAACTGCAATTAGTATCTAACTAGCTATTATCTTGAGATGTAGATTAACTAAAGCTGGCTACATAAAATGCCACTACTGACTAGATTCATGAGGTCAGCTAATGCGTTTGAATTTCAAAAATTGCAGTAATTTCATCAACTTACCAGTGAGCGTGTTTGGGAAACACTGAAAATGAATGGGGTTCCATGCTGGTTCCACTGGTTGCATCACGACATGCGTTGCTGCCGCCTTTTCCGATTACAACACAAGTCTGTAGAGGTGTTGCACCTTACCTTTTCTGTGGGTCTGGATATCGCCATTAGAAGAACAATGGCAGCCATCATTGTGGTTAACGTCTTCTGTTCAAAGTCCTAACTCACGTTTTTTCGCAAATTATTTTTGATTTGAAGACCTGGAGAGCCACATTATCTTGTTGAGCTAGCTAACAATTTAACAATAAATCTGATAACCGAAGATAAACTATGTATGCCAACAACTGCAGCTAATTTGAGGTAAATAGGTCAACTAACATCTGTCATGGTAGCTAGCAAGCTAGCTTAGCTAACTGCGATTAGAATCTAACTAGCCATTATCTTACAATGAAGTTTAACTGAAGCTGGCTACATAAAATACCACTACTCACTAGATTCATGAGATCAGCTAATGCGTTTAAATTTCAAAAATAGCAGTAATTTCATCAACTTACCAGTGAGCATGCTTGGGAAACACTGAAAAGGGAATGGGGTTCCATGCTGGAACTATTCAGTGTTTGGAACCACTGGTTGCATCACGACATGTGTTGCTGCCGCCTTTTCCGATTACAACACAAGTCTTTGGAGGTGTTGCAACTTACCTTTTCTGTGGGTCTGGATATCGCTATTAGAAGAACAGTGGCGGCCTTCATTGTGGTTAACGCCTTCTTGTCATGTTCTGGCTGTGCCAGTCTCTTATTATTATTTACTTTTGTGATTTTGGATTTGGTTTCTTCTATATTATTCCGGTGTTTCCTGTTTTATTTTGGTAATTCACTCCTCCTGTGTCTTTGTCCACTTTGTCCACTTTGTCCTCCTGGTTTTACTTCCCTCTTTTGTGTGTTTTCCCGCCTTTTGCTGATTGTCTGCCCCGCCCTGATTTGTTTCACCTGTGTGTAATCATGTATGGTATTTAAGCCTGTGTGTTCCCCTCTGTCCTTGTCGGTTCGTTCTGTCGTATGTGGAGTTTTCAGAGGGAACCCAAACGCAGAGTGACAGGCAGGACAGGTAGTTTTGAAAATAAAGCGAGCTTTAATAGAGCTGAACAAATCCAAAACACAAAAGGCAGGGATGGGAACCATGTACAAAACAACAATTAGAAACAAACAACAAAAACCAAACAGAGGACCAAAACCAAAAATCACAAACCAGGGAAACACGAGGAACACCAGGATTAGAGCAGGAGGAAACAAGGAACACGGAGGACAAGGTAAACGGGGCTGGAGAGACAAATGAACCGACAAGGACAGAGGGGAACACACAGGTTTAAATACTAGACATGATTACACACAGGTGAAACAAATCAGGGCGGGGCAGACAATCAACAAAAGGCGGGAAAACACACAAAGGAGGGAAGTAAAACCAGACAAGACACAGGAGGAGTGAATCACCAAAATAAAACAGGAAACACCGGAATAATATAGAAGAAACCAAATCCAAAATCCATCCATCCATCCATCTGCAACCGCTTATCCCGTTAGAGGTTGCGGGGGGGGGGGGCTGGAGCCGATCCCAGCCGACATTGGGTGAAGGCAGGGTACACCCTGGACAGGTCGCCAGTCCATCACAGGGCTGACACATAGAGACAGACAACCATTCACCCTCACATTCACACCTACGGGCAATTTAGAGTCAACAATTAACCTAACCTGCATGTCTTTGGACTGTGGGAGGAAACCGGAGTACCCGGAGAAAACCCACACTAACACGGGGAGAACATACAAACTCCACACAGAAGGGCCACAAGCCGGATTTTGAACCTGCAACCCTCTAGCTGTGAGGCGCCAGTGCTAACCACTGCACCACCGTGCAGCCCAAATCCAAAATCACAAAAGTAAATAATAATAAGAGACTGGCACAGCCAGAACATGACACTTCTGTTCAAAGTCCTAACTCGCATTTTCCTTATCTTGTTGAGCTAGTTAACAACTTAATAATACATCTTATAACCGAACATAAACTATGTATGCCAACAAACTTCAGTAACTACAACTACTTTGAGGTAAATAGGTCAACTAACATCTGTCATGGTAGCTAGCGAGCTAGCTTAACTAACTGCGATTAGTATCTAACTAGCTATTATCTTGAGATGTAGATTAACTAAAGCTGGCTACATAAAATACCACTACTGACTAGATTCATGAGGTCAGCTAATGTGTTTGAATTTCAAAAATTGCAGTAATTTCATCAACTTACCAGTGAGCGTGTTTGGGAAACACTGAAAATGAATGGGGTTCCATGCTGGTTTCACTGGTTGCATCACGACATGCGTTGCTGCCGCCTTTTCCGATTACAACACAAGTCTGTAGAGGTGTTGCACCTTACCTTTTCTGTGGGTCTGGATATCGCCATTAGAAGAACAGTGGCGGCCTTCATTGTGGTTAACGTCTTCCGTTGAAAGTCCCAACTAAGAAGCCGGTACTGGGCTACTTTTTAATGTTTGTTTTTTTTAGCTCATCGACGACTTTGGTTATGTGCCTATCTTTGTATGCATTATTTTAATATGTGTGTTTCATTCCGTATGCTCTTATTTTCATTAAACTTAAACTTACCTTTTCTATGGGTCTGGATATCGCCATTAGAAGAACAGTGGCGGCCATCATTGTGTCTTATTTTCATTAAACTTAAACTTTACTATAATCATCATATACATACAACACATACAGGTGTTTTGGTTTATGTCTGTGGGGTTGGTGCAGAGTTTACCAATGTATTTTGGAGGGTGGTTGTTTTTGCGTTTTCTTTTTGTTTTTATTTCTGTTGTCTTTGTTTTGCACTTTATCATATTTCATTTTTTATTATTCGGTGTATTTTAAGGTAAAGCACATTGAGGTTACCTGTAATGAAAGGTGCTATTTAAATAAATGTGCCTTACCTTGCCTTGCAATGTGTTTGTGTCATTTCCCAAAAAGGTCACTTTCATGGAATTATTGACATTTTATATCAATAATGTAATCTGAAACTAAACTTATTTTCTTCTTTTAAATACATAAAACAGTAAATCAGGTTGTCTATTGACAAGAACACAGTCAGTAGACAATAATAAGCAACAGAGGGAAATGCACAACCAACCTGTAATGTAGTGTAGCTCACCTGAGAGCCTGTAGCTCCACCTGCCTCCAGTCACCGGTCACTGCAACTGCTGCTGGAGCCACGACGTCCCTGATGAGATGATTCACAAACATATCAGATACGTGTCCTAAGGATGAGTGCAAACAAAATAGAGAAAAACAAACACTATAATGATGATGATAAATAAATCAGTATAAACAATAGAAATAGTCAAATTATAAAACACAATATAAAAGCCAGACTAAATAGGTCCTTAGTTTACTTTTAAATATATAAATATTTTCATAATATTGCAATACTCGATATTTTCTTCCACCCCTAGTAAACATTGAGTCAGTGGTAACAGACAGCAGAAATATGGATAATGTAACCTTAATATTACTATTTTTAATTTAGGAATTGCTTTTTAAAAATAATATTTTTTAATATCAGGAAAACCTTTCTGCAGTGGTGGCAGGTGACCTGAAATTTTTACCTGCCACAGCCAACATTAACCCTGTATTTGGCAGGTGCTAATTTCATTCATATAAGCCAGCTATATATATATATATATATATATAGCAATAAAACCACAGCTGATTATAACTGACAGTGTAACATGCTTAAAGAAGTAATTAATAAACAGGAATAAGTTGCAAGAGGTTGCTGATACAAACACCAACATGTAAATAAGAGTACTGGAACTTATTTTTTTCCACTTTAAGCACCGCTATTTTCTTCTTTTATATCTTGTTTCAAGGTCTTTTTAAATTTTTTTTTAAGCACTTGCCTTATTGAAAGACGATTTGGTTTCACGATAGACCTTTTTAAACTTGACTTGGTTTGTTAAAGGGACTATTTGTAACAGCGACACCTGTGGCCGTTAAGTCAACTAAAGTCAGCGTCCTGTTGCTGGCGCTTGTGCTCGCTCTACATAGACATGAAGGAGCATCGCTCAACACAGTGAGGAGACACACGTCAGCTAAAAGCACAATATCACTCTATATTTCAGCTGCTTGGCAGTAATGTTAGCTGACCAGACCAAGGTCTCTCCATGAATCAATGCTGATCCTAGTGTTGGCTTTTCCTGCCTCAGCGCAGGCTGAAGTAGCGGGGCTCCGCAGCGAGTAACGTTACCGTCTCCAACCGCGGCCGGAGAGAACAGGGGAGACACCGGCACCCGGTCAGTAACGAGACGATAACGTTTCTCTCTGCGGAGCCCCGTCACTTCACAAGACACGGGAAACCTCTGTTGGTCTGGAGGAGCTGCAGCAGTTATTTCTGCACAAACGTCCACTGAACATTCACTAGATATTCTCAGAGCTAAACTAACTCTTCTGCAGTGTGGAGTGAGCAGCATGCACGTGAGAGGTGGAGCGAGAGAGAGAAGGAGCGCGCTGTCTGAGTGAAGGCAGCAGAGGAGAGGCTCCGGCCGCACGCAAGCGCGCATGTGTCCCGACCCGGTACATTTATACACTTAAAAAGTTAGAGCAGGGGTCTCAAACTCGCGGCCCGCGGGCCAATTGCGGCCCGCAAGACGATATTTTGTGGCCCCCACCTTGATATGAAAGTTTAATGTTAGTGCGGCCACAAATTATTATTTTATTTTTTTTATAAAGTTTTTTTTTTGGGGGCATTTTTTCATTTTTACTGACAGGACAGTGGATAGAGTCTTGGAAAGGGGGGAGAGAGAGAGTGGATGCAGAAAGGGCCACAGGCCGGATTCGAACCCGAGCCGCCGCGGTCAGGACCAAGTCTTGTTACATGGGCGCCCACTCTACCAACTGAGCTAACCAGGCGCCCTTGGCCTGTGAGTTTTATGTGAATGGCAGTTTGCCGCGTTGTGTGTTGAAGGTCCCTTTGTTGCGCGAGCCCGAGCTGAACGAACCTACCAATCACAGTGGGGTATATGGCTCCCGGGGACGGGCAATCGGCCGGGCTTGATGCAAGCAGAGAAACATTTCACAACAACTATGGCGGCCCGTGTAACATCGCATAAGCTTGATTAAAGCTTGATTTATACTTCTGCGTTGAATCGACGCCGTAGCCTGACGTGCACCTCTCCAGAAATGTAACTACACGTCGCGGCGACGCAGACCGCAACAGCTGTGATTGGTCCAGTCTCTCAGCGATGCTGAGCGGCCAGGACCAAGTTCTACTTCTCTCTGCCTCCATCTTTTCAATGTTTGTTCACACAAATCCACTCAGATATATGTTCTCTTTTCGGCGTTCCAGTAATGTCAGTAAAAGTTCTGTGGTTCAACAGTTATTAGCTCCAACTCCGCTCAGTTTCTGTTTGTAGTACAAGAAGAAGAAGAAGAAGAAGGAAACTCATAGAGACGCCGCCGCCAACTAGCGGTTTGGTGGTGTAATTGCAGAGCAACACAAACACAGCAGGCACAACTTTATTGCAGAGTGACACCAAGTGGAATGAATATATATCTTGTCTTTTTCAAAGCCTGCAGTGAAGAGAAAGGTTGGTGACGAGCACAGACAATTTCAGGAAAAGTGGGAGACGCAATAGAGGCCATGTTCAGAAGAACCGTTCATGTTCTTCAATGTTCCATTCATGTTCAGGACAGTTCATGTTCAGAAGAACCGTTCATGTTCAGAAGAACCCATTCAAGTTAAAGAACTGTTAATAATGACGTTTGAAAAGATTGTTGTTTTTTTAACAAAGCTTTTTTATACCTGATGCGGCCCAGCCTCACCCAGACTCTGCCTCCAGCGGCCCCCAGGTAAATTGAGTTTGAGACCACTGCTTTAAAGGGACTGTTAGTAGCTTCTTCCACATATAAATCATTGCTGCTCGGTGTCTCATGGTCTCTCGTGTGTCTACGCTGTTCAGACTCAGACTCCAACACAAACTCCAGTGAAGCACCAAACCCTCTTGGTTGTATCTGGTGAAGCTGTTAAACAGTGTTGGCCGCGGTCGGAGGACGCGGGGGAGACCGTAGCTTTGGTCTCCAGGACCGGAGTCTCTGCTCCTCTGCTGCCTTCACTCACACACCACGCTCCTTCTTTCTCTCTCTCCACCTCTCACGTGCATGCTGCTCACTCCACACTGCAGAAGAGTTTGAGTCTCTGTACTTACACTTACTATTTTGAGTGCATAAGTGCGTTCACACTGTGAAGTACGGCAAAATGCAGTGCACTCAAAGTACCCGGATGTTATACTCAAAACGGTCAAATCATTGAATGTGGAACGCTGGACACTTTTCACACTCAATTGTCGCCATCTTGGCTACGTAGCGGAAGGGGCGGAGCCACGACCACTATTCAAACATACGTAGATAAAAGAATAAAACAATACCATACGTAAACATACCGGTGCATTTTCAGCCAACAGGAGGACACATCGTAGGCAACGACATTGGAAACGTAATTTCGACTCTGCTTTCATTTTTTTCTTCAACAAAGCAGGCAGATATTTTGGCGGGTAACGGACGAGTAAAACCTGAAGGAGGCAGCAGCAACACAAAGGATGCCAGCTGCCATAAAACCCCGAAGAAGAAGAAGCTATTTTGGCGGGTAGCGAGTCGCGGGAAAATGTTGCGATCATCATTTCCGGTAAGTGCGCTGCAGAGTATTCGATTTGGGACGACCCTACCCCGCTGAAATACACACACTACTCAAGTAAGTACAGCGTGCACACGGTGCACTACACTGAAGTGTACTTCAGGAAGTACATGGATTGGAGCACACTCTTAGTTTAGCTCTGAGAATATCTAGTGAATGTTCAGTGGACGTTTGTGCAGAAATAACTGCTGCAGCTCCTCCAGACCAACAGAGGTTTCCCGTGTCTTGTGAAGTGACGGGGCTCCGCAGAGAGAAACGTTATCGTCTCCTCTGTTCCCTCCGGCCACGGTCGGGAGGCTGAGGCAGGAAAAGCCAACACTAGGATCAGCAGTGATTCATGGAGAGACCTTGGTCTGGTCAGCTAACATTACTGCCAAGCAGCTGAAATATAGAGTGATATTGTGCTTTTAGCTGACGTGTGTCTCCTCACTGTGTTGAGCGATGCTCCTTCATGTCTATGTAGAGCGAGCACAAGCGCCAGCAACAGGACGCTGACTTTAGCTGACTTAACGGACACAGGTGAAGCTGCTAACAACACACTTCTGAAAGTTACAAATAGTCCCATTAAGTCTATCATTATTGAAGGATTGAAGTCCTACGCTCAGAGGACGGAGATCAACGGCTTCGACCCGCTGTTCAACGCCATCACAGGACTCAACGGCAGTGGCAAGTCCAACATCTTGGACTCGATATGTTTCCTGTTGGGCATTTCCAACCTCAGCCGTGTAAGTGTGTTTATCGGCTATAAGGTTATTAAATTACCTAGTTAGTTGTTTTAAAGGTCCCATATAATGCTCATTTTCAGGTTCATACTTGGATTTTGTGTCTACTAGATAGATAGATAGATAGATAGATAGTAACTTTATTAATCCCGAGGGAAATTCAAGTTTCCAGCATCACAGTTCCATAGTGCAAAACATGTTAGTAAAAAGGCAGTAAAAAAGTTAGTAGTGCAAAGTACAAAGAACAAAAAAATATACCAGATATAAAAATACAAGATGAAGAAGATAACTGTTAGACTGAATATAGTGCAGAGTAACAGCTGTGATACACGACTATTAAAACATGTTTACATGCTGTAATGTTCAAAAAAACTGCTCCCTTTTCTATGTGTTTAAAAAAACAGTTATTTCTCTTAATTTCTCATTAAAAACATGTTGAAATGAAAATTAAACAACTTTATACATTTTTTTTTAACAAATGTAGTTATTAATCTATGAATAAATGGACTCAAAGTAATTCATCATTTGACATTTTAATGGGCAGTAAAAAGAAGAATTATAAAATGAATTTACAAATGAAATATTAATCCATCGATAATAGTGAAAATGAAAAAGAGATTTACAAAATCACAGAAAAAAACAGTCTATGTACATCATTTAAAAATACATTAATTAATTAATAAATATATAATGGAATTTTAAAAAATGTATTTGAAAATACAGTTTAAAAAGAGAGAAATAACTGGATACACAAATTTAATTAAATTATTTTTATAATTCTTGTTTTTATTGCCCATTAAAATGTAAAAAAATGAATTACTTTGTAATTTAGTCCATTTTATTCATAGATTAATAAATACATTTGTAAACAAATGTATTAATGCCTATCTTTATTATAATGCAATATTTTAAAATACATAAAAAAATTCTTATTATTATTATTATTATTATTTTTATTAATATTATTATTATTATTCTTGTTGGGTCTCTAAACTATGGTGTACGGTCTAAGACCTGCTCTATATATAAAGCGTCTCGAGATAACTTCTGTTATGATTTGACGCTATATAAAAATAAATTGAATTGAATTATTATAATAAACAAAATTAAAATAAATCAGACAATTAAAATAAATAATTTAAATAAATCAATCAATGCTCAAGCCTAAGATAACCCTCAATTTTTTTTTATTATTTTATTTATCATATTGCTTAGGCCTACGCTGTGTTTTGATTGTACCTAATTATTATTATTATTGTTTTATTTATTTTTATTTTTGTATTGTTATTATTATTGTTTTATTTATTTTTTTATATATTTATTATTATTATTATTATTATATGTAACCTTTTAAGCAGTGGTGTGGGACTGTTTTGTTAATATAGAAGGTATAAATGACTTGTCTCCACTACTGTAAAATGTCCACTATGAGGCGCAATGGTCTAATGTTTCTGTGTAACTCAGACAATGTCGGTGCTTTTATAGTGAAAGTGACAACAGGAAGTGTGTGTTTCCTCCTCCTCAGCATCCTCCGGTCCTCCTCCTCCTCAGTCCTCCTCCAGCTGGTCGTCATGGTGCAGATGATGGAGTCTCAGTGTGAGTACTTCATGTATTTCCCGGCGGTTCCCATCACGGACCTGTCTGATCCGGCTCGGTACCGGACTCTGCCCCGGAGGAGTCACCTTTACCTGGGAGAGACGGTCCGGTTCCTGCTGGTGCTGCGCTGCAGAGACACCGGGACCGGGACCGGGACCACACCGACCACCGAACACGGGCCCGGTAAGAGGAGGAGGAGGAGGAGATATTAAATATATTAAAGATGATATTATATGGTCTCTATAATCCTGATAAAGGCAGACACTGTGTTTATATCAACAGAGAGCTGCAGCATCACGTGATGCTATGGTTTATTATTTATATCTATAATATTCACATGATGCATGCTCTCACACAAAACCTTATTATGCTTATTATACATATATATACATATATACTTATATATGTATATATATGTATATATATATATACAGTACATATATGTATATATAAGTAACATTTCAGATTAACTGTATATATATGTATATACGGTATATATATATATATATATGGTATATATATATAATTATATATAATCTATGAAGTGCAACACTGATTTGTATTTGTTTTTAAAAAATAAATACAAAATCAGAAATAAACATTAAATAATGAATATGTAAAATAATCAATAACAATCTGATAAAATGTCACATCCTGGAGAGCACTTTAAAATCCTTAAACAATATTTGCTTTTTTGGGCCAAATATTGGACCAAACCAGGGCTAAAACACTGTAAAATGCTGCACCAAACCTGGGCTAAAACACTGTAAAATGCTGCACCAAACCTGGGCTAAACACTGTAAAATGCTGCACCAAACCTGGGCTAAAACACTGTAAAATGCTGCACCAAACCTGGGCTAAAACACTGTAAAATGCTGCACCAAACCAGGGCTAAACACTGTAAAATGCTGCACCAAACCTGGGCTAAAACACTGTAAAATGCTGCACCAAACCTGGGCTAAACACTGTAAAATGCTGCACCAAACCTGGGCTAAACACTGTAAAATGCTGCACCAAACCTGGGCTAAACACTGTAAAATGCTGCACCAAACCTGGGCTAAAACACTGTAAAAATGCTGCACCAAACCTGGGCTAAACACTGTAAAATGCTGCACCAAACCAGGGCTAAACACTGTAAAATGCTGCACCAAACCTGGGCTAAAACACTGTTAAATGCTGCACCAAACCTGGGCTAAAACACTGTAAAATGCTGCACCAAACCTGGGCTAAAACACTGTAAAATGCTGCACCAAACCAGGGCTAAACACTGTAAAATGCTGCACCAAACCTGGGCTAAAACACTGTAAAATGCTGCACCAAACCTGGGCTAAACACTGTAAAATGCTGCACCAAACCTGGGCTAAAACACTGTAAAATGCTGCACCAAACCAGGGCTAAAACACTGTAAAATGCTGCACCAAACCTGGGCTAAACACTGTAAAATGCTGCACCAAACCTGGGCTAAACACTGTAAAATGCTGCACCAAACCTGGGCTAAACACTGTAAAATGCTGCACCAAACCTGGGCTAAAACACTGTAAAATGCTGCACCAAACCTGGGCTAAACACTGTAAAATGCTGCACCAAACCTGGGCTAAAACACTGTAAAATGCTGCACCAAACCTGGGCTAAAACACTGTAAAATGCTGCACCAAACCTGGGCTAAACACTGTAAAATGCTGCACCAAACCTGGGCTAAACACTGTAAAATGCTGCACCAAACCTGGGCTAAACACTGTAAAATGCTGCACCAAACCTGGGCTAAAACACTGTAAAATGCTGCACCAAACCAGGGCTAAAACACTGTAAAATGCTGCACCAAACCAGGGCTAAACACTGTAAAATGCTGCACCAAACCTGGGCTAAAACACTGTAAAATGCTGCACCAAACCTGGGCTAAAACACTGTAAAATGCTGCACCAAACCTGGGCTAAAACACTGTAAAATGCTGCACCAAACCAGGGCTAAACACTGTAAAATGCTGCACCAAACCTGGGCTAAAACACTGTAAAATGCTGCACCAAACCTGGGCTAAACACTGTAAAATGCTGCACCAAACCTGGGCTAAAACACTGTAAAATGCTGCACCAAACCAGGGCTAAACACTGTAAAATGCTGCACCAAACCAGGGCTAAACACTGTAAAATGCTGCACCAAACCTGGGCTAAAACACTGTAAAATGCTGCACCAAACCTGGGCTAAACACTGTAAAATGCTGCACCAAACCTGGGCTAAAACACTGTAAAATGCTGCACCAAACCTGGGCTAAAACACTGTAAAATGCTGCACCAAACCAGGGCTAAACACTGTAAAATGCTGCACCAAACCAGGGCTAAACACTGTAAAATGCTGCACCAAACCTGGGCTAAAACACTGTAAAATGCTGCACCAAACCTGGGCTAAACACTGTAGAACATTGGACCAAACCAGGGCTAAAAACCCAGAGAATACTGGATCGTACCAAGGACAGAACCCCACAAAATATTGGACCAAACCAGGGCTAAACACTGTAAAATATTGGACCAAACCAACACTGAAGATTCTCACAAGCATTATTAACTGAGTGCACGTGATTTTTCCAGCAGGAGGCGGTGATGGCGCTGCAGCCGGTTTTGGGACGGAGTCGGCCAGTAGCCGGGCGTGGAGGGAGCTGGCCGGCTCTCTGTGCGCCGTGGCCAGCGTGAGTCCAGGTGAAAGTAGCCGCCATCGAGGCAACCACCACCACCACGACTACCAGAGCAGCGGGGACGAGGCCAACGAGGACGGCGAGGAGGACTACATTGCGGCCGCGGAGGCGGCCATCGCAGCGCTCGGCAGCAGGGTGGACTCTCGGTGTCGGAGCTTCAGGGACTGCAAGCCGCTGCTCATCCACAACTCGTCTGGGACAGCGGCGAGGGAGTTCCGCAGGGCGCCTGTTCAGGTACAGCGGCGTTACTCATGTTTGACATCAGACATTGCAGCTTTTTCATGTATTCATAATGCTTCTGAGCTGTCGATGTTAATGATGTCTCCATGTTTGTCTCCAGTCTCCTCTGGACGAGCCGGTGGTTTTGACAGATGAAGTGATCTTCCCCCTCACCGTCTCTCTGGACAAACTCCCCGTCAGCACCCTGAAAGTCAAGGTCAGGAGGTCATTTTAGATATAGGGCTTTAACTGACCCGAGTCCGTTCTCACTCAGAGTTTGAGACGTTTGATAAAGTGTGAACGCTGTTTTCAAACTCATATGTGATCCAGAAAACTGGTCTTGGGTTCACCACAAAACGCTGATCTGGGGTTTGCATCTAGCAAAAGTTCAGCTTACATTGTGGAGACACCTGACAGGATTTAAAGGTGCAGTGTGAAGGATCTGGTGGTATCTAGCGGTGAGGTTGAAGCTTGCAACAGTATTTGTCTTCTGTGTTTGTGTTCAGGTGATGGTCACGGTGTGGAAGAAGGAGGCGGAGAAAGCTGAGGTGCAGGAACTCGGCTACCTGAGCGTCCTGCAGCAACGAGAGCCAACACACACCTTCAGACACGACCTGAACACCTTCAAGGCTCAGGGTATGACAATAACACACCTTCACTTTTATACTTGGGTGGATCCTCATGGGATAATCCATTTCCGAGCCCCGAACCCTTCACCGTAAAAAAAACAGGAGGACGGAACCTGCCAAAATCAAAAATAAATGAATAAATATATAAATGACTCAATAGATGAATAAATATGTCATTAAATGTAACAAAAATAATATTAAAAATAAATGTTGTCATTAATTAATAAATAAAATGTGACATAAATTGATATTACTGTTTTAATTTGCTCCTTTATTTATCTTAAATGAATTCCCTTATTTATTTATTTATTCTTCTGTTAAATTTATTTATTTATTTTTGCATTTATTTTTATTTATTTTATGTTTATTTTTATTTTATTTTTACATTTCTTTATGCATTTCAGCATCATTATGCAAATGAGGGGGCTGTCACTCAAGAAGCTAATTAAAACATAAATATCTAGCTTTAAAACTCTGCTGAAGCCTCTGAAAGACGGTAAAGTTGGTCGGGTTTCGCCTGGAAAAAAGCTGAATATTCTCTGATTCCAGCTTCTTGTTTTCACTATTTTTTACATTTCATAGACTAAATGATGAGTTGATAATGAAACTGATCGTTGGTTAGTTAATGTGTGTTTTCACCGTCCTCAGTGAGCACCACGCTGACCGTCCTGCCGCCTCCCACTGTCCGCTGTAAGCAGATGACCGTCTCTGGGAAGCACCTCGCCGTCCTCAAAGGTCAGAGATCAATCCTCATCAGAACAGATTTTATTTTAAAATAGAATGCAGATGATTATGTGATGAATTAACTACAGTGATAGTTTATAGTCCACAGATAATACTATACTGATGGTTGTTTGTCCTCCTCTCAGTGTTGAATGAGTCCTCTCAGGAGGAGGTGAGTGTTCGGGATGTTCGGATCTTACCGAACCTCAACGCCTCCTACCTCCCCATGATGCCAGACGGCTCCGTGCTGCTGGTGGACAACGTGTGGTACGTACAGACGCCCGAGGCTCGGTTCTGACTTGTTATATTATTTAATATATTTCACTATTACACGGCTTTGTTGAATACTCGATTCTGACTGGTCAATCACGGCGTTCTATGGTCTGTTATTTATTTATAACAGACCGTTGTTACGTATAACACACCGTTGCTATGTAAAACAGACCGTTGCAATATATAACAGACTTTCGCTACGTATAACAGACCGTTTCTACGTATAGCAGACCGTTGCAATATATAACAGACTTTCGCTACGTATAACAGACCGTTTCTACGTATAGCAGACCGTTGCTACATATAACAGACCGTTGCTATGTATAACATACCGTTGCTACGTATAACAGACCGTTGCTATGTATAACATACCGTTGCTACGTATAACAGACCGTTGCTAAGTATAACAGACCGTTGCTATGTATAACAGACTGTTGCTATGTATAACAGACCGTTGCTGTGGGCGCAGTCCTGAGGTTGCATTCTGGAAGACCGTTTTTGTGTCTAAATATTGATTTCTTCGATTAGTAGCCGTGTAATAAGCGGGATAATGTACAGCTAGTGGGTCATTGTTGTGAAATAAACCCCTTTACTGCTCCACGTACATGACGTTTTGTTGTGTAAAACTCACTTTCTGCATGAGTGTGACGGTATCTGATGGCCCTCAAACTGCTTCCTGTCGTGCTCTGCAGCCACCAGTCCGGTGAGGTCGGCATGGCGTCGTTCTGCCGGGTGGACAGCCTGGCCTGCCGCCTTCCCAGCATGCTCAGCGCTTTGGAGGAGCACGACTTCCTGTTCCAGCTGCACCTCAACGACATGCCGCAAGACGACTCCAACGAGGTTTGGATGTTGTTTGTGTGGTTGAATATCATCTCTGATGTTGTGTTTTTCTGTTATCTGTGACTCACTGTCGGGGCCTGTGTTGTCTATTGTTATATTATATTATATTATATTATTACATATTCTCAGCCAGGCTGTCCTGGTTAAAATAACGTTAATTATGTTTTTAAAAAGACACCAAAAAGAACTCCGCTGCAATCTGGTTGCACTCTGAAAAAACATGATTTATTACTTCTCCAGTGTGATTTGAAAAGCATCATCAGCATTTCCTACTTCATTAATTAGTCTTCTTTGTGTCTCTGGGTGACAATAACGTTTCAATCGTGTCTGTATGTTGAGGACTCGAGTGTAATGTTAGCAGACTGTTGTTGCATTTATCAAAGAAAAGAGAGAACATAAATCTATTTATTACAAAGAAGGAAACTAAATAAAGTGTTGGTTGATATTTGGCTCCTGGTCTGTGTTTCATGACTCATTATTTCCTTTATTTCATCAGTTTGTTGTTGGTGTGTTGTTTTATTTTCAGGGGCTGGAGGTTCCTCTGGTCGCTGTGCTGCAGTGGTCAACTCCCAAGATGCCTTTCACCAACTGTATCTACACCCACTACAGGTATGCACCAAGTAGGCGGTCGCCTGGGCGCCACCAGCGGCAGGCCATCAGAGTGTTAAAGGGTTCAAATGTTATCACTGTTCCTTGATATTCACAGCTTTCCATGTTCTGACACCTTCTCTCTCTCTCTCTCTGTCTCAGGTTGCCCAGTATCCGTCTGGACGAGCCTCGGTTCGTCATGACGGCCAGCTGTCCAAGCACCGTCAAGGTGAAGGAACACTTCAAGGTCAAATACGTTCTGCTCAACAACCTGCAGGACTTCCTGGCCGTACGGCTCGTCTGGACTCCGGACGGTCAGTGTGCTCTCGTACTGAGACGTTTTGTCCGGTCTTCACTTCTCAGGGTTAAAGCGTGATTTAAGCTTGTGACATCGGAAGGTGGCGAGGGTCCACACGGCCAAAGTTGGTTTTAGAGTTTTTTTGACCCAAGAGCCTCCACTGAATGTCATTAAACACATACCTGTGTGTGTGTGTGTGTGTGTGTGTGTTCAGGTCGAGGTCAGGTTGACGACGTGTCGCTGGCGGCCGTCGTCTGTCACACTCCTCTCAGTAACCTCGGCCACTGT
Source organism: Sebastes schlegelii (assembly GCA_014673565.1). Classification (NCBI taxonomy): domain Eukaryota; kingdom Metazoa; phylum Chordata; class Actinopteri; order Perciformes; family Sebastidae; genus Sebastes; species Sebastes schlegelii. The sequence goes on along the minus strand of CM025834.1, from coordinate 2,336,531 downwards.
CGGAAAGGCAGCACTCTGTCCTTCAGCGTGGCCTTCCAGATCCTCAAACCAGGACTCTACGAGGTACAAGCTGCAATAAAAACACATTTAATGCATGAAGTAAGACGGAGAAGAGTGTTTCATATACAGCTGAACACTGAACACGTCCTTCATCATCTCTCTGCAGCTCAGTCAACACATGAAGCTGAAGCTCCAGTTCACGGCCTCGGTGTCCAACCCTCCACCTGACGCCCGGCCGCTCTCACGTAAGAACAAGAAACATCTCTAATGACACAATGACAAGAACACACATTGACATCCATTTACATATGCACACTTTATCTTTACCTTATCTACTCAAACTGACTGGTTTTATCGTTCCCATCTGATTCTAAGTTGTTGATCCGGTCAGAGGATCAGTAAACGGATCACTAACAGACAAATGTCCTGTTAGTCTGAACTTTGTTCAAACCCACTGAATTTTATATTAAATTATTTCCAAAGATACAAAATCTGTCACCTTGAATTTTGGGGAAATGTGTCAAAGAAATGTTGAACATTTCAACGGTTCGTATGATATCTTACGAAAGGTTATTTTCCTACGAATGTCCAGCATAATTTCAGCTCCAGTCTTTTCAAAATAAACTTCAGTTTTTGTTTTTAGACCTACCTATCCACCCCGACCTCCTCCCTACGCGGCGTTTTGTCGCTTTTTATACTTCCTGGTTCACAATTTTTTTTGGATTACATACAAATTGATTTCATAGGATATATATACGAATTACAGTTCATTACTTTTCGCAGGTATAAACTCTGAATATTTCACATCACATACCTTCAGATAGAAGATGTTGTATTTACTGCGTTCTCTCATCACCACTCAGGTAAAAACAGCCCGTCCAGCCCGGCGTTCCGAGACCTGCTGGACCGACACCAGGCCAGTCTGGGTCGATCCCAGTCCTTCTCCCACCAGCAGCCGTCTCGATCCCACATCATGAGGTACCGCCACCATCAAACACATGAGTCAAATACGACATCTAATTACTGTCACATTATAGGAAATGATTTTGTTGACATTCGTTTTTGTTTCTTTCATTGTACAGTCGGGGAAATGTTCAAATTACACATTACATATTATTTATTCATTTATTTTAGCTGATTTTTTAACAATAAGGGGCAGAAAGTACTGAGGGATACAATTAAATAAATAAAACAGTATTTATTTATTTTTGCATTTATTTTTTATTTATTTAAATTGTATTTTCTAATTTATTTATTAATTATTAAATTTGATTTATTATTTGTTCATTAATTATTAAATTTGATTTATTTATTTATGTATTTATTTTATTTTCTAATTTATTTATTAATTATTAAATTTGATGTATTTATTTATGTATTTATTTTAGGGCTGTCAATCAATTCAAATAGTTAATCATGATTAATCTCAAATAAAATCGTCTCTTCAATCATTTACTATTTGTTCTAAATGAACTTTAAAGGGAGTTTAGTCAAGTATTTAATACTCTTATCAACATGGGAGTGGAAAAATATGCTGCTTTATATATATATATTTATTATTGTAAATCAATTAACAACACAAAACAATGACAGATATTTTAGTAAGAAATTGTTTGCGTAAACGTTCTCATCACAAAACCTGATGTGATGTCCCCCCTCCCACTCCCGTCAGGACGGGCAGCGCCATGGAGCGGCGGGCCATCACTCCTCCCGTTGGCTCTCCGGTGGGCCGGCCGCTCTACCTGCCGCCGCAGGACAAATCGCTGCTGTCGCTGGACAAGATCGCCAAGAGGGAGTGTAAAGTCCTGGTGGTGGATCCGGTCAGCTAGGGAGCAAGGAGGGAAGGATGCAAGGATGCAAGGAGATGAAAGGACAAGGTGGAGGAGGAAGAGGCAGCTTCTCTTCATCTCTTCATCTCCCTGAAACAGAAGCTGAAACCATTTTAATTTAAACAGGAAGAAGAAGCAACGTGTCCTGATGAAGAACTGAGTTTACAGGCCGCGCTTCTTTAAATGACATATTAATGTATTATCATGTTTCTGTATTATTTAACAGGTGAGATAGAAACACACAGTTCTTCTTTGATGAATTCACCTTTTGGGTCGTTCTATAATTGGAGGATCGTTTCACATAAACAAAAAAGTAAAAAAATAGGGCTGTCAATCGTTTAAAATAGTTAATCGCACACCTTAAAGGGAGATTAGTCAAGTATTTAATACTCTTATCCACATGGGAGTGGACAAATATGCTGCTTTACTATGATACCAGTATCAGACTTTCTTCTGTCTTTCTTTAGGACTTTTGTTTTTGGACTTTGTTTCAGACTTTTTTCTATATATTATTATATTATTTATCCTCCTTCATGACAAGCTAAAATGTATTTATTTATGTTTGCATTTATTTTTTTATTTATTTATGAATTACTCAATTTTATGTATTTATTTTAGGGCTATCAATTGATTAAAATATTTAATCGCAATTACACGCAGACAGTTTTTCTCGCCAAAATTTAGCGCAAGTTTGGAGCGTTATTTAACCTCCTTTGTGACAAGCTAAAATGTATTTTTTTATTTATTTAAAAACTTATTTTCTAATTTATTTATTAAAATATTATATTTTATGTATTTATTTATGTTTGCATTTATTTTTTTTGTTAATTCAATTTTATGTATTTATTTTAGGGCTGTCAATCGATTAAAATATTTAATCGCAATTAGTTGCAGACAGTTTTTCCACGCCAAAATTTAGAGCACAAGTTTGGAGTGTTATTTAACCTCCTTCGTGACAAGCTAAAGTGTATTTATTTATTTTATTAAAATGTATTTTCTAATTTATTTATTATATATTAGATTTTATGTATTTATTTATGTATTATAGGGTTGTCAATGGAAATATTTAATTGCGATAAAAACGTATAAAATATTTTTTATTATATTTTTTGCAGACATTAATAAACTGAGATATTTATATAATTTAAAAGTGAAAGAATGTGCACATAATGTGTCTGATCTTATAATATGCTTTCCCTTATATTTTGAAAAAATATCATTAATGGACATGAAATGTACCTCCAGTTAGAGAATGACTCTTATTTCAGTGTTATGCGTCTGATCACAGTCAGTATCAGGAGCCTGTAGAACATAGAGGCTTAACTGAACTAAATAAAATATACATTTACCTGTTGTCATTATATTGGAGAAATCAGTTTGCAGAGTTCAAGGTAAAGTTTGCATGTGTTTGTTATACGTTTACATCTGTCTCACTGTAGGAAACCCACCCTCATCCTTAACACAGGAACCCCACAGGGCCTCTTCACCTCCATCTCTATAAATTAATACATGACGTCAGGAGAACAAAGGAGTCATTTTTAATCGATTTAATCACAATAAACGTGTCAAAATGATGCCGAAATAACAACATAATGATGCAGATTTGAAAAAAAAATGAATTCATGCTTTGTCAAGTCTGTCTGCAAGATGACAAGCAAACAACTTTTAAAACGCTTGTTTTCTGAATGAAGTCTGGATGGATCAGTGCCAGGCTATGCAGCTGCTCCACACTCAACATAACGTAATCTAGGCATAAAAAACGGCAGAAACGTTGTTGTAAACAGATCAAAATGATGCCGAAATTACAACATAATCATGCTGATTTGTAAAAAGTCTGAATTCATGTTTTGTCAGGTCTGTTACCATGACGACAGGCAAACAACTTTTAAAACGCCTGTTTTCTTAGTGGAGTTTGGATCAATCAGTGCCAGGGTATGCAGCTGCTACATCAACATAAAGTCATCTAGGCAGTAATATTGTTGTAAGCAGATCACAAGGATGCCGAATTATCTACAAGATGATGTTTATTTGAAAAAGGTCTGAAGTCATTCTTTGTCATGTCTGTCCGCAAGTTGACAGGCAAACAACTTTTAAAACGCTTGTTTTCTGAATGGAGTCTGGATGGATCAGGGCCAGGCTAGGCTAACATTGTGTCAACATGTTGTAATCTAGACAAACACGGCAGAAACGTTGTTATAATCTGATCAAAATGATGCCGAAATTACAACATAACCATGCTGATTTGTAAAAAGTTTGAATCAATCCTTAGACATGTCCGTCCGCAAGTTGACAGGCAAACAACTTTTAAAATGCTTGTTTTCTGTATTGAGTCTGGGTCGATCAATGCCAAGCTAAACTAACATTGTGTCAACATAATGTAATCTAGGCATAAAAACTATAGAAACATTGTTGTAAACGGATCAATAAAGATGCCAAAATATGTAGATAATGATGTTTATTCGTAAAAAGTTTGAATTCATGCTTTGTCAGGTCTGTTACCAAGACGACAAGCAAACAACTTTTAAATTGCTTCTTTTCTGAATAGTCTGGATCGAGCTGCTCCACCAACACTCAACATAACGCCGTTATTTACACCAGACAGTGTAATAGTGGTGATTAAAGTTCGTGTTTCGACGTTAAAGCGAACAAAGTCAACAATCATATAAAGTAAATCAGGAGTTTGTCTCTAGCTGTGGGTGTGTGGCTCTTAAAAGAGCCGTTGCTGTTGTTGTGGTTCCGGGAGTCTACTTCTTGTTGGCCTTCTCGGCCTTCTTGGGCAGCAGGACCGCCTGGATGTTGGGCAGCACGCCGCCCTGAGCGATGGTCACTCCGCCCAGCAGCTTGTTGAGCTCCTCGTCGTTGCGGACGGCCAGCTGCAGGTGACGGGGGATGATACGGGTCTTCTTGTTGTCGCGGGCAGCGTTCCCGGCCAGCTCCAGGATCTCAGCGGTCAGATACTCCAGCACCGCCGCCAGGTACACCGGAGCTCCGGCACCGACACGCTGGGCGTAGTTACCCTTCCTCAAGTGTCTGTGGACACGGCCGACGGGGAACTGAAGCCCGGCCCGAGAAGAGCGGCTCTTCGCCTTGGCTCGAACCTTTCCCGCTCCTTTTCCACGTCCAGACATCTTCTAGCTGATTTCTAAGTTGAGTTTAACAGAGAAAGATGCAGAGATGGCGCCGACACCTACTTTATATATCCACCAGCTGCTCTCTGATTGGTCACAGCGAGCGTATCTACCATCGACCAATCAGAAGAGAGCTACATCATGTTCCTGTATTTGCCACAAGGCTTCTGCTTTATGCTGCTACTTCAAAATTATTATTATTAATACTTTCATTTTATTTGTTGTATAATTAATAATAAAATAATTAATTACTTTGTAATTTAGTCAATTAATTTGCAAAATGTTTAGTGTAAGATTTTGCAAAATGTGCATTGAAGACAGTAAATTATAATGTAAAATGTGATTTAAAAGACTAAATTATATTGTAAAACATGCATTAAATACAGTGAATTATAATGTAAAATGTGATTTAAAAGACTAAATTATATTGTAAAACATGCATTAAATACAGTGAATTATAATGTAAAATGTGCTTTAAAAAGACTAAATTATATTGTAAAAATGTGCATTAAAGACAGTAAATTATAATGTAAAATGTGCATAAAGACAGGTAATTATAATGTAAAAATGTGCATTAAAGACAGTAAATTATATATAGATATAATTCATGTCTACATTTATTTTTAATATTATTTGTACTCCATTTAATGACATATTCATTTATTTATCAAGTCATGTCATTTTTTATTGATTTATTTATTATTTTGTCTGGTTCCGTCCTCCAGAGGTCAACATGAGCGAGAAGAAATAATCACAGCTTCTGTGTTGGAAATGTGATGAAAGTGTTTGTGCATACAATATCACATTTACTGCAAATTATGCATGTTTTACATTATTTCCAAAACAAGTTTTTTTTTATTTTTTTATAACAGTTTATTTCCATAATGATTCACTCACACCTTCATTCAAACTTGCCACAGATTAACACTCTAAGTCAAGTTGATAATTTAAATAAATAAAGCTCAGACTGAAATAAAAGCAGTGTTATCTCTCTTCAGGTTGATTTTTATAGAAATAACAAAAATCAATCAGAGGATCTCAAAGGATTTAAACTACCGTTGAAAAGTTAATAATCGGCTCATTTTTATAATCGTAAAAAAACAAACTGATCTGATGAAGTAAAAGATAAAAACAAGATGAATCTTGAAGCTGTTGTTGGATGATGCTGAAGAAGCAGATTTAAATGGCCACGCTGTTCTCGATGCGAGCGGGACAGAGGTACGGATACGGCAGCTCCAGCTGGCCGTTGCGCTCTGTGATGTCATCAGAAATGACCTTGAGCTCGGCCTGCACCTCCTCCAGCAGCCGGTGGTGGGCGCCGTCTCTGAAGACCGCCTCCTTGTAGTGACACAGAGGAACCTGCAGGGGGAGACACACACATAGTAGTACTACTGTAGTAGTAGTAGTGGTAGTATCATCATTTATCTGAAGGGATATTCTTAAACATAAAATCTTCGGACTAAAAGCACACAGCAGACGGTACGGTGTGGGCGGAGCCTCACAAAGTTGACGGCGGGCTGCGACAGCAAAGTCAGCGTCGTCAGGATACGACAGGTCGAGCTCACGTCCGGCAGGAAGGACAGGATGTCGTCCTCCGTCACCGAACCTTTGACCTGCGGAGGAGGACGAAACATGGAAGCCGGACTGTTGGGCATCCAGAGAGAGAAGTCCAGCTGGACGACACAAAGAGAGAGAGAGAGAGAGAGAGAGAGAGAGAGTTTAGAAAGTCAATAACAGATTTAATGTCTTAAAGTGGAACTCCAGGTGTTTCCAGATGTTGGTCTACTGCTAGGGATGCACCGATACCACTGTTCTTCAGACCGAGTACAATACTTACATTTGGGTACTCTCCGATACTTTTTTATAACATTAATACAAATAAAAAAAAGTAATAATAATAAATTAAATAAACAAATAAGTTAATAGGAAAAAAAAAACTTTGTTTGACCTTTGTCTTTAAGTCTGATCATTTTATATCAGACGTCAGAAACCTCACATGAGCGTCCTGTGAGTCACCCACCTGGGAGAAGTTAACGGCAGCGTGTAGAGCCGAACAGGAGAAGATGATCATGGTGACGAACTTTGACACTTGTGCTTTGGTGTGGAGAGACGGAGGGAAACCTGGAGGACGACAGGAGACAGTTCACATCCTCTGTTTGTTCTCTACGACATCATCGACCTCTGAAACATACAGACGGACACCTGATGATCTGTGGCTGAAGCCGTGTGTGTTGATGTCGCCGATCCAGTGTTGAAGCTCAGAGTCCTGCTGCACCTCATCGTCTCCGTCGTAGTACAGGTCGACCCAGCCGACCACGAACCTGCAACACACACACACACACACACAATATAAACACACTTTATTATCTCCTACAATGCATCCAGTGTTCTGTATCCGAGCAGTTTAAACGATAAACGAGAGATCTAAAATATGGTAAAGAGACATTTTTCTATAGGAGATCACAAACCGAAAAGGATAAGAACTATGGAGTCATGAGAGTGCCATAAAAGAAAGAACAAATCTGTAAAAAAATAAGAAAATAAATGTGGAAATATAAAAAAGGAATAAATATATGTGGAAATATCAAGACAAATAACAAAATATAAAAGAATAATTATAAGCATTTTCATTTATTTTCACATTTATTTGTTCATTTATTTCCGTATATATTTAAAAAAATATATATATATTTAAAAAAATTAAATACTCTATTTTTTCTATATATATATATATATACATATTATTATTTTTTCCAGTTTTTCTTATATTTTTTATATTTAGTTATTTGTTTTTATATAATGTTAATTATTTTATCCCTTTACTTTTGCGTCCCAGACTCTCAGAGCGTCCTGGGTGTGTTTGTTTACCTGTGCAGTGCGTCCCAGACTCTCAGGGCGTCCTGGGTGTGTTTGTTTACCTGTGCAGTGCGTCCCAGACTCTCAGGGCGTCCTGGGCGTGTTTGTTTACCTGTGCAGTGCGTCCCAGACTCTCAGGGCGTCCTGGGCGTGTTTGTTTACCTGTGCAGTGCGTCCCAGACTCTCAGGGCGTCCTGGGCTGTGTTTGTTTACCTGTGCAGTGCGTCCCAGACTCTCAGGGCGTCCTGGGTGTGTTTGTTTACCTGTGCAGTGCGTCCCAGACTCTCAGGGCGTCCTGGGCGTAGTAGCTCTGTGGCAGTTTGTCCACGCCGCGCTGCACCAGGTCGTCGGGGACACACAGAGATCCATAATGAATCCTCTCTGACCCCCGGGACAAGAGGACGGGTAGCGCCTCCAGACCACAGCCTGACGCCTGGAGGGACGAGACCAAGACAACAACACATACAGTAACTGCACCACCCGGGCCCCCCCTCTATAATACAGATGTTACAGCTGAGGATGAACCTTATCGAACACCCCGCCAGCAGCCAGCAGCGACGCTCGGGCCTGGATGTTGATCTGGAGGGACGTCCTGACGTGTGGCATCAGCAACTGTCCACAAAAACAACCAATCAGAGACTGTGTAAATGAAGCTGTTGTATTAATTCCATTATAAACGGAGGACAGGTGAGTTTGTGCACCTCGTGCAGCGGGTGCAGCTGTGGGAGCTGCCGCAGCGTCGCCACGCAGCACAGCTCTCCCAGCATGTGAGTCCTCAGGTAGTGGGAGGCCAACTGGTGACACTGGAAGTCGGCACTGCGAACCCAAATCTTAGCCAGCAGCCAATCACAGCCGGGGTCAGAGGGCAGGAAGACGGGGTTCTGAGGGCCCGGCGTCTGCTGCAACTGAAGAGGACAAAAAGTACTTTTACTCAAGTACTGTGCTTAAGTCCAAATTTAAGGTACTTGATGTACACAAGTATTCCATTATATATCTGTGCTGTACTACATTTATCTGCTTTAGTTAACAGTTACTGTTAAAGATCACGGTTTGAGTTACAATAACACCAGAAGTGGTGTAACTTAAGAACGAAAGTTACGTGAGAAAAACTACGCAGCTAGCTTTAGGAAAAGATCGCGTTTGGGTTAAAATAACAATGTAAGTGGCAAAACTTAAGTATGGAAGTTACGTGACAAAAACTACTTAGTTAGTTTTAGGAAAAGATTGCGGTTTGGGTAATAATAACTTCGAAAGTGGCGTAACTTAAGTACGAAAGTTACGTGACAAAAACTACTTAGCTAGCATTAGGAAAAGATCGTGGTTTGGGTTAAAATAACTTCAGAAATGGCTTAAATTAGTACGAAAGTTCCGTTACAAAAAGTATTTAGTTAGGTTTAGGAAAAGATTCCGGTTTGGGTTAAAATAACAACGTAAGTGGTGTAACTTAAGTACAAAAGTTACGTGACAAAAATTACTTAGTTAGGTTTAGGGAAAAGATTGCGGTTTGCGTTAAAATTAAACCAGAAGTGGCGTAGCTTAAGTACAAAAGTTACATGACAAAAACTACTTAGTTAGGTTTAGGAAAAGATCACGGTTTGGGTTAAAATAACTTCGGAAATGGCTTAAATTAGTATGAAAGTTACTTGATAAAAACTACTTAGTTATGTTACGAAAAGATTGAGTTTTGAGTTAAAATAACTTTGGAAGTGCCATAACTTAAGTAAAAAACTACTTACTGTAGTTAGGCTTAGGAACCGATCAAGCACGATTTGGTATAAATAACTTCGGTAACTTAAGTACGGAAGTCGGAGCTCACCTGGATGGCGATGGGGACCAGCTGTCCCTGCCCGTTCAGGTGGAGGAGGCACAGCGGAGCGGACAGATACGTCTGCTTCCCGTTGATCACGTTGGCCGGGACGCCGTCCAACACCTCGTAGTCCAACAGGTAAATGGTCCCTCTCTGTCAACATCAAGAGAGAGCAGCTGCATTAAAGTGCACAGCTGGAAACAGCTGGAGTTCAGAGAGCGGCGTGCACACCTCTAGCTCCTGCTGGAGGGAGGAGCCTCCGGGCAGGAAGGGGCGGAGCATGTCGGAGGTGACGGACAGGTTTGGCGGGAGGAGGCGGGTCTGACGCAGCAGAAGAGGGTTGCAGCCGTTCAGACACTGGTAGCCGAAATACCAGTCGTCCGTCCAGTGAGCCTTCACGAACTCTGAGAGACAAACAAACCTCCCGTTCATCATTTAACGTTGGCTAACACCAAGAGCTAACGTTCTAGCACTGTGAGATTCAGTTTGATGTTGTTTCATGTCTTACTGGCGGTGTTGCTCTGGTGTCCGCTCAGGGCGAAAAACGTCTCCAGCTCTGTGAAACTGGTCCAGGCCTCCAGGCGGTCGGCGAAGCCTTTCAGATAGTGGACGTTAGCTCCCGGACTGAGGACAAAGAGACAAACATGTCCTGAGTCTGTTTCTGTTTTTATGACCAGACTTCAGTCAGAAGCTACATCGCAGTGTGTTGACTTCACCTCTTGTGTGTGTAGCTGAGGTTCGGCCCGAGTTCAGACGGACTGTTCAGGTCGACACACTGAGGAGCGCCGTCCACGTACGTACGCCATCTGCAATGAGAAGAGAACGGATATCTCAAAACTACAGACTCTGTTCTATATGGAAACTCTATGAACGGTCCTATCCTCAAAGACCAGGTCGTAGCAAATGGCATCATCTGTTTTTCACCACCTCTCAACCTGGCTAAGCCTGAGAAGAGAGCTTTGTTGCTATGGTAACAATCTGTTAGAAGGTCAGTTAGCGAACTCTACTGTTGATCCATTACTTTGAGCTAACCTTCCAGCATCACTGCTCCCATTAGGACTGATATTCACTGCTGAGTGATAAAATCATCTCACTGCAGATTCAGGTGAGTTCCAGACATCGTCAAAGATATCAAACGTGTCTGTTTCCTGCTTTACCTGATGAGTTTCTGTTGATGCTGCAGCTGTCTGAGTCGCTGCTGCTTCAGCTTCTCTTCTGTCTCGTCCTTCAGCAAACACACTGCAGAGGAACGATGGTTATTATGACATCATGATATTAGCATGACATCATGACCTGGGACCTGTTCGGAGTATTTCTGTTGCCTCCACACAGCTCTCAACATGGAGACAGCTGAGCCGGCGGCTCACAGCTAACGGTGCTAACAGCGCTAACAACACTCCTCTATATCTTTACCTAGTAAATGTTTGATGCCATATTAAAGGTCCCATATTATAAAAAAGTGAGATTTTCATATTTTTTATTATAAAGCAGCTTAAGTCTTATAAAAATACTGTGAAAGTATCGAAACACTCAATCCACAGAGAAATACACACCGCCCGTATTCAGAAACTCTGCATTTGAAACAAGCTGTCAGGATTTCTGTCCATTTGTGATGTCACAAATATACAATATTTAGACCTTTTACACAATTTTAAACGTAAACATACTAAATGCGTCCCAGTTTATTTCCTGTTGCAGCTTATATGTGAATAACATCAGCTGACAGGAAGTAAACATGGACCCAAGCTGTTGCCTAGCAACGCAATTCTGTTGCAATTCCGTCAAAATGCACTAAAACGGAGCGTTTCAGACAGAGGGTGAATACAGGTATATTTAGGCAGACAGTATGAGGAAAATAAACGTTTTTTGAACATCACAGCATGTAAACATGTTCTAATAGAAACACAAAATACAAGTATGAACCTGAAATTGAGCTGATATGGGACCTTTAATACACTGGATATCGTATGTAGAACTTTTAAATTTAACGTACACTTTCCGCTCCGCAGCTCCACGTCGCCGTCCACTGGTCGCAGCCATCGGTCACACAGGAACACCTGTACTTCAGGTCCCGCCCCCGTCACACCTCGCCCTTCCTCCGCGGCCTGTCCGTCCGCCAGCCTGCGGACCTCCACCCGGCTGCAGTGCCAGTCCAGGCTGGGGAACCCGGTCCGAGCCTCCAGGTGAAGCCGGACCAGAACCAGACGACCCAGAGGAACGCTGGCCCGGACTCGAACCGGACACGACTGTCGGGACGGGAGGAAGACATGTCCTTTTGTAAATACTATAACTTCATCTCCGTGCTGAAGAGAACAACAGATTCAGGTTTGTTGATGTTCTTGGAAGACATGATGAAACTCACCGACCCGGCCAGGAGGTGATGGTCGCCCTCGCTCACGCTGATGGGCGGAGTCTCCCCCTGAGAGCCAATCAGGTTGAGCCACAGGCGGCTGAAGGTTCCGCAGGTGGGACCAGGTGAGGTGTGGACGGTCACCTCAAACTCCTGACAGGAAGCCGTCACGTCGGACATGATGGTGACACAGCTGGTGAGGAGGAGACGGAGACATGAATGGTCCAGTCTGCATCATGACCTGAGACCTGTTAGCTTCAGTCTGTGGACATATCTCATGACCTTGTGTTGTAAACCTGAATATGTATCCAGTGGTTGGTGAATTATCCTCTAGCTGTCTCTGATAAGAGCTCATTTGTTTACCTCTCTGATATTTGACTTGGAAATGAGCGTTAGTTAGTATTAGCGTGGGCGTTGTGACACTCACTCAGAGAGAAACTACACTGCACTCTTTCATCTTAAAAGTTACTTCCTTCTTTCATTGTTCACCTGATGAGGGAACTTCCTGTTCGGAGTTCAACAGTCAGAAACATCTGTTAAATATTCCCAAAAAATATATGCAAAAAAGCTTTTAGTTTTATTTTACAGGTCTCTAACTAGTAGCCTAGGCTATGTGTAGGATAAATATGAATATCCTTGAGAAAGCAGCTGAATTTAAACCAAAGTAAGCATTACATTTTTATTTTGTAATTATTATGTTATTGGAAACTTTATTTTTCCTATTTGTTGAATTGTTTGCATGAATGTGGACAAATTTCATCATCAAATTTGCTTGTTCGGTCATTGTTTTCCACATAATTAGTCCTAAGTTATATATTTCTAGGAAATAATTTGGTCATTAGAGACCCATAATATATATATATATATATATATTAAAATCAAATTTATTTTTAGTTCATGAATAAAATATGAGAGGAAACAGCAGCATCTGTTATAAAGCAGAATATCTTCATCATCAAGGATTTAGTGATCAATAAAAGACTTTTTAAGGTCTTTTTGTTTCGAGTCACATCATTGATGAAAATCACAAAATAAAAGCTTCTGTTGACCTTCTGCATGGCTGTTTTTTCCTGAATTAATTCATTATTATTTTTTATTTATTTACCTGCATACAAGACAATTAAAAACCTCAAGTATAGGTACAATATTTTCTATTATTATATATATTTTTTCATCAGCCGGGTTAGGCTGCTGTGACCTTTGACCCTTGTTCTCTTCATCAGTGGATTCTTGTATTGTTTTTGAAGACAAAGATCAAAGTTTTGGATAAAAAAATGAATGAACCTAATGCAGCTAACACTGAGATTTTGGTGTTTTTAATGATAAAATTCAACATTCAAACATAAAATACACAAAGTGAGTTTTTAAAGGCTGATTCTGGTATTATTACAGTCAATATTCCTACAACTGGACTGTTGTTAGGTCTTAAAATAAATTAAAAAAAAGGGATTTCTCTGCCAAATTGACAGAAAATATATGCAACAAACACATTAATATGAATAAAAAAGAACTTAAAGCAAATTATGCACATGGAAATGTTCTGGAAAATTTGTATTTCTGTGATGTGAAATATTCCCATAACTGATGTAAATTAAGGGTGAAAGTAATAATAACAGTTATAAAGTAGTACAGTGAGTATACACTGTGCTAGTGAAATGTTAATATTGATTAATATTAATATTGGATTGTTTTGTTTAATTGTATGAAGAGACAGAAGACAGAAAGCAGCGAGAACCAGACAGACAGACAGGTGAGCGTACCTGCAGAGTGATGCCTCCTCTCTGGGCTGAGCAGGTGATGTGTTTGACTGGCAGCTGCAGGTACAGCGCTCACCTGTTTAGTTAAAGCCCCGCCCACCACCACAACGTCACTTCCTGTTGGTTGTACCTGAACACCTGAGCAGCTCCCTGCAGGTACAACAGATCTGGAGATATTAAATTACTTAATCAACAGCGATAAATGAAAAGTGAAAAGAAAAAAAACATGCTGAAATAACTAAAGAAACAAATAACGTTAAATGCATGCATTAATAGATAAGAATAAATGCTAAAATAAAATTTACAAATAACAATATTTTCATATGATTACTGTATAAAAATCAAAACATATACTATGAAGGGCAGCAGGTTCCATAGTGTAGCGGTTATCACGTCTGCTTTACACGCAGAAGGTCCTGGGTTCGAGCCCCAGTGGAACCAAAGCTTTTCATTTTCAGAGATTCTTCAACAAAAAACAACTTTGAGATCAAGAACACGATTTATTTGTCACGAAACCAAAATGTATCAGAACCCCGGTTTTACACAGAGACAGAGAGAAAAGCTAACAAACATTAACATCATACAATTTCCGGTTTGGCTCCTTCAAAGTAAAAGCGGGCAAGGTTAGAAAAGTGTTTATTTGCTGCTGTTAAAAAAACACAGCAGTATTTGTAAATTGTTATTAATCTACCTGTTATAAGAATTAATAACCAAAGCCATAAATATTGATACATATCAAATACATTTATATTAAATATTATATTACATAATATTATATTAAATAATATAAATCTTAATATTATCAGATAAAATAAATAAATATTGATAGTTCATAATAATCGTGTCATACCTTCATAGAATGTATATCGCCAAGAAGTGAAAATCAATTGCTCGTTACTTTTCAACATCCTGCTTCTATTGCCTCCGCCATTTTGGACTGAAAGCGCCTACCGGACGCAAGTAAAACATCCGCCTACAAAGCCGTACAAAAGTAAAAAGAAAATTATTTCTATTCTGTTGTCATATTCTACCGAAATGGCCTGTGTTGAACTGTAAAATATTATAAATATAATAAGCGTATTCAGTCCAAACTGGTGGCAGCGGTTGTTGTAAAAAAAAAAAAACATAGTTTCGTCTTTTTGCTATTTCCATATTTAATATCGTCTATGGTTTTAATGAAGTTTAAAATCTACAATTACACACAAATTGTGCTTTATGTTGTTTTTTATGCAGATTCAGAATTTATTTTTACTTAATTATTATTAAGTAAAAATAAAGAGACTTTTTCTTTTTCAAAGAGCCGTACAAAAGTTAAAAAAATATTTATATCGTATTCTCATATTTTACCGAAATGGTTTGTGTTGAGCAATAAAATAATATAAATATAAGAAGCGTTTTCAGTCCAAAATGGCGGAAGCGGCATTTATGTCTCATGTGACGTCACGTGACGCTGCGGAACAGAACCGGTAAAAGAGTGGAGATGCCGGGGATTGAACCCGGGGCCTCATACATGCGAAGCATGCGCTCTACCACTGAGCTACATCCCCACACGGTGCACAGTGCGGTCCAGGAATCACTATTTATATGACATTCAGTACCTAAGAGTGGGGTCGAGTAGCTTAGATTATATCTCATTTCGCAAATTTGAGGAAAATACATGTTATCTAGACTTCAGGAAAACCAAAACAAATGACCCAGTTGTATGGTTTCGATGTTACAAGTCTAATTTAATTGTAAATGTATTATTTTGGTAGTACAGCTTCCGGTCACATGGTGGCAGCACCGAGCTAAAAACCAGCAGAGCAGCACGGTGACGTCGCCCATGACGTCGACGTCTGTCGGCGGGAAAAAAAACAAACCAAGACGCCATCTTGGATTTTACTGTTAAATTGTAACCGTCCTTCTATCGGGATAAATCGTGTTTTTGTAGTTTTAAACCCGTCTGACATCGACGTAAATACTCCTGAACTGTTGGTGAGACGTTTCGCTGCAATTCGACCGACTCATAATGTCGACATTTATCCAGGATTTAACTTTATATCAAAGTCCAAAGTGTGAAACCGCCGCTTCACTGAGTGACTCTACGCCTACACGGCGGAGTGATCAGGTAGACGAAGGAAGAAATAGTACCTTACATACATATGATGACGTAAGCTGCGATGGCCGAGTGGTTAAGGCGTTGGACTTGAAATCCAATGGGGTCTCCCCGCGCAGGTTCGAACCCTGCTCGCAGCGGAACAGTGACTGTTTTTCACCTGATCCTATTTATTTGTAGTTTATTGGAGTAAATATATAATAATATATTTAATTTATAATATATATAATTGATTTTTATCTGAGACATGATGGAAAATATGCTTGAAAGTTTTCTTACGAGGTAAAGACACAAAACAGAAATCACTTTATTAGATTAGATTCAACTTTAATACCACACTGTAAAAATACTCTGTTACAGTAAAAGTACTAATAGTACGCTGTAAAAATACTCTGTTACAGTAAAATTACTGATATCACGCTGTAAAAATACTCTGTTACAGTAAAAGTACTAATAGTACGCTGTAAAAATACTCTGTTACAGTAAAATTACTGATATCACGCTGTAAAAATACTGTTACAGTAAAGTACTAATACTACGCTGTAGAAATACTCTGTTACAGTAAAGTACTAATACCATCCTGTAAAAATACTGTTACAGTAAAGTACTAATACCACACTGTAAAAATACTCTGTTACAGTAAAGTACTAATAGTACGCTGTAAAAATACTCTGTTACAGTAAAGTACTAATAGTACGCTGTAAACATACTCTGTTACAGTAAAATTACTGATACCACGCTGTAAAAATACTGTTACAGTAAAGTACTAATACTACGCTGTAGAAATACTGTTACAGTAAAGTACTAATACCACCCTGTAAAAATACTCTGTTACAGTAAAGTACTAATACCACCCTGTAAAAATACTGTTACAGTAAAGTACTAATACCACCCTGTAAAAATACTCTGTTACAGTAAAAGTACTAATACTACGCTGTAGAAATACTCTGTTACAGTAAAAGTCCTGCATTCAGTGAAAGTATGTCAGTATAAAATGTAGTTAAAGTATTAAAACTGTTGTACTATTATATATTTTATGATTAGATTATTATTACTCTGCATTGATTATTTTTTATTATTAATTAACTGGAGCTCATTAATGATTATTTTCATATGGATTCATCTGCTGATTATTTTCTATTTATATTATATATATATAATAATTTCATAATGAGCCTACAGTGACATGGTTAACATGTATATGTTTCAGGATCTATTAAGTGTGATTTCTGCCTACACCACTGCTGACCAGTATGAATATATAAACCAGTAAAATAGCCCAGTAACAATCTGTACTGTCTGCAGGTTTCACGCTTCATGTTTGTTATTAAAATCAACATGAAAATCAACATGCAGAGACGTGTTGCAGACAGTTAAACAGCATGAAGGACTGA
Source organism: Sebastes schlegelii (assembly GCA_014673565.1). NCBI lineage: Eukaryota > Metazoa > Chordata > Actinopteri > Perciformes > Sebastidae > Sebastes > Sebastes schlegelii. The sequence goes on along the minus strand of CM025834.1, from coordinate 2,319,315 downwards.
GGACATGCAGCAGAGACCATATGGTAGAGCTGTAAGACACCTCCACGCTGCCAGGAGAGACACACAGGAAGAGACAGACAGGTAGAGACAGACAGGTAGAGAGACGTCATGTTGGTGAAGAACATGGACATTTTGTTCTGATGTTAAAGACCAGACAGAGCAGGTGGACATAACACACATATACAGAAACAATAAGACACCCTGTGAGGTGAGAGAGAATTATTTGGCTTCATCATCCTCGTCCTCATCGTGACTGTACGAAGGCTTCTTATGTCAGAACAACTTCATCTCATCATTAATGAATTAATGAATCATTTAAATATCTCTTATTGTACTCGCTGATGTTTCAGTGTTTAAATCGCTGCAGAGATGAAAGTAGTCCGGCTCATAACTGTGTGTTTCCATCACAACACAGTGATGTATTAACCTCCTTTTACACGAGGAGCCTTCGAGTCACTTCAGATGTTTTAATACAAAACTGCAGCAGTTTACATTTTTACTACGGTCGGTAGCTGGTAGCTGAATAAATGAGGCTGAGAGTCCAAACCCCCCCACCGGCACCACCACCAGGCAGCACAAACCACACACTGACTAACAGTCTGTAAAATGATCTTAGTATTTCAAATAAAATGTCCCTTAATTTTTACTTAAAAATAGTCAAATCTAATAATAATAAACTCTGAATCTGCAGAAAAACGACATAAAGCATAATTTGTGTGTAATTGTAGATTTTAAACTCCATTAAAACCATAGACGGTATTAAATATGGACTCCAGAAAGAGTTTAGAAGTGAAGAGACAAAACTTTTTTTTTTTTTTTACAACAGCTACTGCCGCCATTTTAGACTGAAAACGCTTATTATATTCATAATATTTATTGTTCATGAGTTGTTTTACTTGCCTCATAGCCAAACTTTCTTGTCCGAAATAAGAAATGTAGACTTAATGAAAAATAAATAAACTCAACAGGGATTTAAGCAATTATTACAATTTGTTAACGTACAAAACATACAGTTAATACGCTCTCCTCAAAGCCACCAGACTCCATTGATAGAAACAGTACTTTTACCTTGCTGATCGTTGTAAAACGCACTTCATTCAAACTCGACAGAAACAAAATAAAACTCATCAAAACTGTCTTTCCACTGTTCCAACAATCACCAACTCTGGTTGCTTTCTACAGAAGCTTAGCATTAGTAGTTTTAATAATGTATATATTATCTATTTTATATTACTGTGAAAACATCTCCTTCAAATAACTGGATTTATTCATATTTCTCTCCAAAAACTACATTTCACAAGATTACATTTGGACACATCATGATAGGATTGTAATTTACTTTCGCCTAATGCTCATTTTTACTGAGGAGAGCTTGAGCGCACCATACTGTAACTCAATGGAACTGTTAATGTTAGCTGTTAGGTGCCTTATTTACATGGGGGCAGTTTGCTTTAAAGGGATTTCTGGCAGGTTTAGGAAACAAACCTACTTGGTGAGGTTTAGGAAAAGATCGTGGTTCTGAAAGGAAGTCCTGAAGGCAAACTTCTCCCGTGTGCAGACTGCGCTGCCCACCGGCTGCTAACAGCTAACAGCTAATGATAACTTGCTCTCCTTCCGATTTCAACACAGATTTGCTGTTCACAATGTAGCTTCACACTATGGATGCGTTCCTAAATAGTCACTCTGGCACAAACTGGACCGTTTGCAGCGCTGTTGGAACGTAACGTTACCGTTCAGTTATTCAGAGCATCTCACTCTCAGAGCGATTTTTTTGTGTTATTGTGGTTATATAAATGTAATTTATGGCCACCTCATTAATACAGGTGCATTCCTCTATGAGTGCGCAAACAGCTTTTTGACCTCAGTGAAAATGTTGTTTTTGAAAGGCTAAACGCCAACAAATATGGACTGAAGCGGAATACTTCATTAGATAAAACCATGTTGTGAATTTTATAAATTATTACATCTATCTTTTTTCAATAATTGTCGACTTTTGGACTTTATAACACTCTGGAGTTAATTGAATCTAATTCTACTAATAATATAATACTACAAATATTAGTGTTGCTCTGTCATTATCTGCAACTGTGCAGAAATACCATCTTTAAACTAGGGCTGCAACTAGCAATTATTATAATTGTTATGTTAATTGTTTTCTCGATTAATGGATTAGTTGTTTGGTCTATAGATATTCAGTTTACTGTCAGAGGAGGAAAGAAACCAGAAAATATTCACATTTAAGAAGCTGGAATCAGAGAGAAAAATTACTCAAACCAATTATCAAAATAGTTGGCGATTAATTTAATTGTTGATAATTAATTGATTAGTCATTGCAGCTCTACTTTAAACACAATGAATAGGCTGTGCAGCATTCCAATGTTGATTTATAATTTGAACGTTATGAATGGTACGGCTCTAGTAAACGGTAATACTATGTAGACTGTGTATGTGTACACACAGACAGTTCATGAAAACAAACAAGAGGATATTTACTGTCACACTAATATAGATGTTGTGTGAGTTCAGGCTGCTGCTTCATCTTTACGTAACTGTCCATTTACCTCCATGCATTATGTATGATAAGTTTTCAGACGGACTGCTGGTTTTTGTGCTTCGTCAGGGCGGGTAGAGAGAGAGAGAGAGAGAAGAGAGGACCTCCACCTCTATTCACTCGTTCTCTCTCTGTGAGCAGCCAGCTGAAGTGGCAACGAGAGAGAAACATTAACGGCAGGAGGAGAAGCAGCGGGAGGATGAAGAGAGGGAGAGGCAGCGTGAAGGAGGGCGTCTGACAGCGAGGAGAGTATTTATAGGTGGAGAGATGGGGAGGCTGTGAAGAGAGAGAGGAGGGAGGAGAGAGAGAGCGAGAGAGAGAGAGGAGAAGCCAGACACAATAAGAATAGAAGGAAGACAAAGAGGAGGAGAGGGCGAGAGAGAGACCATGCTGAGGAGGAAGAGGAGCGTGTCGTTCGGAGGCTTCGGATGGTAAGAGAGAGAGAGTTTCATCCTTTTATTAATGGACGAATTGCCTCATCACTTCTCTTACTCACACTTTCAGGGTGGTGGGGGGGGTGGTTGAGTTCATTTCCAATCTGAGCTGCATCGTAGTGACATCATGATGACATCACAGTTGCATCACCCCCCCAAAAAAAATCATAATCATAATAAGTTATCTTTGGTTTTCATGTGGTTCAACATGAGATGAAATATGATAATGTAGTTAAAATGTGACTTTGTGAATGGGGTTTGGTTGAGAAGAATTTTTCTTGTTCCATTGCAGTTGATCTGCAGTGTTGAGAGTCGTTCAGTCAGAGCGACCAGGTGAACAATAACCCTTGTTTTAAAACTGTTTTGGTTCAAGATGGGAAGAAATCAGAAAAATAAATGCAGTTTAAGTTAAAATCTGACTTTTATTTAATGGGTTTGGTTGAAAACTTTTCCGTTGCAGTTGATTGTGTGTCTTTGTGCCTTTGCTGTCTCTGTTTTTAAACTGCTGTGTTTCAAGATGAGAACAAATCTGTAAACAACACGGTTGAAGTTAATATCTGACTTTTTGTTGAATGGAGTTTGGTTGAGAACTTTTCTTGCTCTTGTGTCTGTAGTTGATTCTTTGTCAGTGTGAGATACGTTTCCTCGTTATTGTCTGTAGCTTTCTTTCCAGTCAACTGACGGTGAACTAAATCTAACGTGGTTGAAGTTAGAATCTGTCTTTTGACTGGAGTTTGGTTGGAAGCCTGATTTGCTCCATTGCAGTTGATTATGTGTCTGTAGTTAACTACTGTATGTGTCAGTATGTGAGATAAGTTTCCTCTTTTTTGTTTCCAATCCAGTCAATCCACCTTTTTTTTTAAACTGCTGTGGTTCAAGATGAGAAGAAATCAGAACATTTAGTTAAAATCTGACTTTGTGAATGGGGTTTGGTTGAGAACTTTTCTTGTTCCATTGCTGTTGATCTGCAGTGTTGAGAGTCGTTCAGTCAGAGCTGACCAGGTGAACAAAAACCCTTGTTTTAAAACTGTTTTGGTTCAAGATGAGAAGAAATCTGATAAATAAATGTGGTTTAAGTTCAAATCTGACTTTTCTTGACTGGGGTTTGGTTGAGAAGTTGATCTTGTTTCTGTAGTTGATTCTTTGTCAGCGTGAGATACGTTTCCTCTCTGTTGTATCTGTTTCCAGTCGACTGACGGTGAACTATAACTAACGTGGTTGAAGTTAGAATCTGTCTTTTGATTGGAGTTTGGTTGAAAGCTTGATTTGCTTCGTTTCAGTTGATTGTGCGTCTGTAGTTAATTCGTTGTCAGTGTGTGAGATACGTTTCCTCTCTGTTGTCTGTAGCTTTCTTTCCAGTCAACTGACGGTGATGAAAAAAGTTTTTTTTAACTGCTGTGGTTCAAGATGAGTTAAGAAATGTGAACGTTAACATGGTTGAAGTTAAAATGTGACTTTTTTGAACGGGGGTTCGGTTGAGCATTCTTCTTGTTTCTTTTCTCGCAGTTGATCTGAAGAACGTCGTTCAGTCAGACTTTATTCTTTGTCGATGAGAGAGGCATGTCCTCTTTGTTGTCCGTGTCTCTGTGTCCAGTCGACTGACGGGGAATAAAACCTGTTTTATTGACGTGTTGTGGTTCAACATGAGAGCAAAGTTAAAATCTGACTTTCTTGGAATGGGGTTTGGTTGAGAACTTTTCTTGCTCCTGTGTCTGTAGTTAATTCTTTCGACTGATGGTGAAAAACAAACGTTAATAAATAACTTTCTGAATTCTTAAGATGTCACAGTTATAAAGCGTCTGCTCTCTGATTG
>CM025834.1:2231843-2311278 GCA_014673565.1 Sebastes schlegelii | reverse complement strand
CGCTCCCAAAGCATGCTGGGATTGACGTCAGGTCTCGAGGAGGAGGGGCGAGCTGAGAACGGACACGCCCACGGAGGTCTGCTGGAGTCCATCAAGGTGTGTTTGTGTGTGAAACAGGGTTATTATAGTTAAATAAAACCAAAATAAGCAGTGAAAAATAATGTTAGTAAACTGAAACTAAAGAAAAACGATATCTTCTAAGAAAAACTAAACTGAAACTATATTTCCTGGTTAAAAAACGTATAAAAATAAACTAAAAATTAGCATTCAGTTTTAGTTTTTTAACTCTCGTTCTTCCTCCGTCAGAGGGCGATGCGAGGGCGGAGCGTCTCCATGGAGACCATGTCGCGAGGCGGGGCAGGTCTGCCCACCAGTCTGAGTGGGGGGGGTCTGGCACACATCAGCGCTGAGGTGAGTATCTAAGATGTTTCTTACAGTGGTGATTGTTATCTAAGATGTTTCTTACAGTGGTGATTGTTGTCCCAGAGTCTCTGTTAACAGCTGCTGTGTGTTGTTTGTGTGTTGGATATCAGTGTAATGTGAAATCTCCTGTGAAGAGACGTTCAGGACTTTTTCCTCGTCTGCTGAGTGTCGACAGTCAAACAGAGAAACACAACCAGAGGAGGTAACTTTATTATTATTAATTACTGTTTCAGTGTCAGATGCTGCTGCTGAAAGCACAACCTTACATTTCTACTTACACACCGGTCCAATAAACAACATGTCAGAACTCTTTCCACAGTTTCCCCCTGTCCTCCACTACGTGTGATTCTTTAACTCTTTATTCTCTGTGTGTTATATTGATGCGTCAGTCTCCTCAGTGAACAGAGGAGCTTCGACAGCTGCCACGCCACACTGGAGGTGAGGTCAGAGCTGCCGTCCAATCCCAGCTCTCCGGAGGCGGGACAACGAGACAGGTGTGTGTGACTGGTTAGGTCTTCCTCCTCGTTCAGTAACGCACCATGAAACGCATTAATGTGCACATAAAGGCAGTGAAGAAGAAGACTTTTCTTGTAAACCAGTCACCAAAACTCATCTAACAAACACGTTTACGTCCTTTCCTTCGTCATAAAAGCCTCACCAAGATGTGAATGTTGTTGAATAATGAGAACTCTGCGTTGTTCTTTACATCATGTTTACTAGCTGGCCGTGTGAGAGTGTAAATATGACTTTGGTTTATTTATAATAAAACACAGGGAATATTGAAGGACTAAAAGAAACCAGGACATATGAGGAAATCAGGAACATAACGGCTAAAATGAAACTATAACTGTTGGTCCATCCAGAGAGAAACATGGAGACAGAAGACAGGATTATGTCAGCTGATGTTTTATTGTTTTTTATTGTTAATCTGCAGGATTCACATGAAGAAGGACAGCAGTAAGATCTCCAGATCGACATCCAGCACCTGCAGCTTCAGCATCCCGGCTGACGACTCACACATTGTGAGGAAACGTCAAATACATGTAGAAGAGTGGAAGTAGAAAGTAGCATACGATGTAAATACTCAAGTAAAGTACCTTGAGTTTGTACTTCAGGCTTCAGTAGGCCTACTTGTGTTTAGTCCAGTTTTTCCACGTTTCCACTTTTTCCCGGATCGATGTTAAACTGCTGTCGATGAAGCGCAACACTTTTCACATTAAAAGCCTCCCAATAATGGTCAGACTGGAAGACTTTTAATATGAAATCAATCAGCTGTAAGTGTTGAGATGCGTTCACAGCAGCTGGGAAAATAGAAAGAAAAGTGAAAAGACTGGAATTACCTGGTGAGACACACATTATTCCGAATGAATGAAGACATCAGGAACACATGGAGGAGCAAACTAAAACAGGAATATTAGTAATCTGTCCTCTCTCTCTCTCCCTCTCTCTCTCTTGCTCTCTCTCCCTCTCTCTCTCTATGTGTGTGTTTAGCTCGCCCAGGCTGTGATGGCAGAAGGTCAAAGTTCAAGTCCGCTCATCGTCTGTCGCAGCCCAACAGGTTCAGTTCAACTTCCTGCTGCATCCACACACACTGGTGACACATCTAGATTTAACGTTCACTGGTGACATATTTATTTATTTATTTATTTATGATTGGTTAATTAATTAATTAATTAATTAATTAATTAATTTTGTTTTCTTTTTTCTTTAACCTTTAATCTTTGTCTTGTTCTTATTCTTGTAATTAATTTTTTCTATTTCTTTATATTTTTTCTAATTTGCTATCAATTTTACTTTTTCACTATAAATATATTAACAAGTAAGTAAGTAAGTATGAACAACGTCACATATAAGCAAATGTGAATTCACGTTAACTCCTGCACTTCTGCTTTTTTACATAAAAGAAAATGTAGGAGCACATGATTTATATATATATATATATATGTGTGTCTATATGTGTGTGTGTGTGTGGGATATTCTGTAAAGCAATTACATTTTCAGAAAACAACAACTCTTCTTCACCTCTAATGTGTAAATGAATAGAATAAAATAAAGTAAATAATAATAATAATAATAATAATAATAATAATAAAGAATATACCCAAGGGGACAAATAAAGTACTTATTATTAATATAATTAATAATAAGAACTCTTTGACTTTTTATATTAAATGATATTGATTTTATATTATATTATAAGTTTTTAATTAGTATTTCTGTATTTATTTGACTAAGATGACGTGTTTGTTGCCTCCAGTTGTTCATGTTTAATTTTCCTTCTCTCGTCTTTCAGAGATGAAAAATAAAAACTCTCCCAGATCCAACCTCAAGTTTCGTTTTGACAAGTTGAGCCACTCTGCTGCAGTAAGTCTGTCTGTGTATATATATATATATATATATATATATATGTTCTTTTCTTTGTTTGTCTTTGTGACTCTGTTCATATTCAGGTGACTGTCAGTCGTATAATGAAACAGTACAAACTGAGTCTCTCTCATTCACTTCAAGTTTCCGTCTAAATGCAGCGCAACTTTTAACCAAATCACCAGAAAAGCATCTAAATAAAACCTCAAACTGAATGTTTGTTTCCATCCGCGGCTGTTGTGTGAATATCAGTATAATATCTATAAACAGCTGGTCGGTGCCATTAAAGCACCACAGAAGAAGAAGAGGTGATGAAAAGAGCTCCGTTTGTGTTCAGCTCTTCGTCATCATTTATTCACTCTCAGGTTGCTGAACTTTATCTCACCGCTACTGAATGTGAACTATAAATAATCTTTAATAAGTGTTGAGATGTTTCTGTGCAGCTCAGATTGGTGTTTAAGTTCAGGAACATGTTTTGTGACTGTAATAACGTCCGTCTGTGTTTCCGTCTGCAGGGGAACTAGACTGTGAAGACGGCAGTGGGAGGTGAGCATCGATGTTGTGATGCTGAAAAATCTGTTAAAATCCTGCAAGAAAAACAAAAATCCTCTTTCTGTCTCCAAACATCCTGCTTCTGTCTCCTCACTTTTACAGTTTCAGGTGGATGTTTTTAGGAAGTACTCAGATCTTTAACTTCAGTAAAAGATCTAATGAAAGTACTAACTAAAATGAAGAAGAAAACTGAAAGCTGAAGAATAAAGAAGGGTTTTTAGTTTTTAATATTTGTAATTTTCTCTTCTTTCACTTTTTATTTTGCAGAATAACAACAAAGAGGTTCAGTCAAACACCAGCCTCCACACAGGAGGAAGAGGAGGACATTAATGTGAAGACACTGATGGACCGTCACACACTGAGGATAAAAAGGGAAAACACTTCAACACATTCGTCCTTCGCTGCTGCAGCTGCATCTTTTCTGCTCAGACCTGCAGGACTGTGCATGTCAACAAACACACACAGAGGCTGAAACGTTCACACACACACACACACACACACACACACACACACACACTCATTCACGTCATTTAAAGGGTCACTCTGTCAGTTTTACACATGAAAGTGAGTTTGCTGGTCATGTTTAGCCTCCGGAGGAGAAACAGTAACACTGATGATGTCATAGTGATGTCATCAGGATTATGTCAGGGTGCAAGGGCTCTATTTTGGCGTCAACGCCGAGTCGCCTGGTTGCCAGTCGACTTGTGTTGTCCTGCAAAAACATGCAAAAAACTAGAGCGCATTTTAACTCTATTTTCTTTAATGCAGTTTGGTGATATTTAACTACAGTTGGTTGATGTGTGGATCAAATAAAACGTCTGAAAATGTCCGGAAAAAAAAGTCAAAAAGATCTCCCAAAAATGTCAAAATAATTCCCAAAAATATTCGAAATAAATGTCAGAAAAAAGTCAGAAAGAATTTCGAAATGTCAGAAAAAAAGTCCTAAAAATTTCCCAAAAATTTCCAAAAAAGTTGGAAAAATGTCAGAAAAATGTCAAATTTTTTTTTTTATATTTTCCAAAAATTATTTCTGGAAAAATTTCCAAAAAAAAGTTCGAAAAATTTCCAAAAAATGCCTGGAAAAATGTCCGACATTTTTTATTTTTTTTTATTTTCCAAAAATAATTTCTGGAAAAATGTCTGAAAAAAAGTTTGAAAAATGTCACAAAATATCTGAAAAATTTCAGAAAAATTTCCAAACAGGAGTTTGAAAAATGGCCCAAAAATTTCCCAAAAATTTCAGAAACATTTCCAAAAAATTTCCCAAAATATCCGAAAAAAATTTCCCAAAATTTCCAAACAAGTTCGAAAAATGTCCCAAAAAATGTTTGAACATTTTCCCCAAAAAATTCTGAAAAACGTCCCAAAGATGTCACAAAATATCCGAAAAAAATTACCAAAAGAAGATTGGTCAATCACGGCGTTCTATGGTACATTATTTCTTTATGTTTATGTTGCTATGGTCGCAGATCTGATGTCGGACTCTGGAGGACCGTTTTTGTGTCAAATGATTGATTTCTTCAGTAAGTAGCCGTGTAATAAGCGGGATAATGTACAGCTAGCAGGTCATTGTTCAACAGGGCAGTACAGTATGACAGTTAGTACACAGTACATGCTGTGTGGTATTAGTATGTAGTGTGGAACTAGAGATGTACAGTATATATATATACTGAATGTTAGATACTGATGATGTCATATTAATCAGGGACACCGAGCAGAACTGAGGAGAATACCTTCATAAATAACATATTTATACACACTCATATTTAATTATTTAATATGTAATAAATCTGATATGTTTCAATCCTTGTTTTACATCGTCAGCAGACACAAAGCTTAAAGAATGCAGCTTGAGATTTACTGTAAGTTAATAAAAAGAGAAGAAGTTGTTATTTTAGCGTGTCCATCCTCAGTGAACATCGGCCTCCACGTTGTTCTGGATCTGACACAATAAATATTGTAAATGTCATTTCTTTGTATCTTCAGATGACGTCTGTACGTTTACAAACATCAAGCCACCGTTTTAAATTGAATCATCTTCACGACCGAAAACTTATTCAATCAAACAGTCGAACCTGCAAAAACACTAATGTTTAATGTTGGAGATATTTACGTTAACACTAAACGTTCTCAGCTGAACACTAAACGTTTTCAGCTGAACACGACCGACTAAAAACCTGCAAAAACAAGAAGCTTCACTGCCGATTGATGCAAAAACTGACAGAAAACTCATGAATATTTTTGCACTAAAATGACACAAAGCTCTGTGGACGTTATATATGTGTATACATATATATATATGTATACACATATATACTGTATATATATATATATACACATGAATATTAAATATGTACAGTCTGAACCGGAGCACTGACTCAACTGTAATTGTCTTGATTGCACTGAGAGCACAACAATCTGTTCCTTCTGTTCTCGCTCTGATTTCAGGCGTTAATCTCTTTTTAATAATAATATTTTATTTTGAAAGGGAGGATGTAGCATAAAAACCCAGATGTCTCTGTGTGTGTTCGACGTGCTGCATCTTGATGGAGGTTTCTGTGATTCTGACTCTATAAAGTTTTGAGACTTTTGCACTTTGTTTCACTGATGTTTTTGTGGTGCTTGTTATTGTTTCTTATTCCTGATTAAAATAAATCTTCCTGTTTATTCCTCCACTAATAAATTCACTGTAAAAATGGAAAAAAATTTGAAGATTTCAAAGCAACAATCTTCAATAAAGTGAACATATTTACTATAAGTTTTGCCTTTGAGTCAGTTCAGCTTACAATGTTTTATTAGGTTCCTAGTTAGTTTTGATTTACAGTTTATTTTGTCGAAACCAAAGAACGTATATTGATAAGACATGAAAGTCAATTGTTTGTTTTATTGCAGCATCAGCGCCAAGGGGCAGAGCTACGCTCCCACCATTTTGGACTGAAAGCGACTACCGGACGCCAGAAAAACATCAAAGTTAAGTAAATAGTTAAAGTTATGACTTTATTCCCGTAATATTACGATTTTCTTTCTCGTAAAGTTCTGACTATTATCATAATATTAAGTTTTTTCTCGATAAGTTATGACTTTATTCTTGTAATATTACGATATTTTTTTCTCAAAGTAATGAATTTATTCTCATTAAAATACGACTTTTTTATCGTAATATTACGACTTTTTCTCGTAAAGTTATGACATCATTTCGTAATATTACGACTTTTTTTCTCGTGAAGTTATGACTTTATTCTTGTAATATTACGATATTTTTTTCTCAAAGTAATGAATTTATTCTCATTAAAATACGACTTTTTTATCGTAATATTACGACTTTTTCTCGTAAAGTTATGACATCATTTCGTAATATTACGACTTTTTTTCTCGTGAAGTTATGACTTTATTCTTGTAATATTACGATATTTTTTTCTCAAAGTAATGAATTTATTCTCATTAAAATACGACTTTTTTATCGTAATATTACGACTTTTTCTCGTAAAGTTATGACATCATTTCGTAATATTACGACTTTTTTTCTCGTGAAGTTATGACTTTATTCTTGTAATATTATGGGATTTTTTTCTCAAAGTTATGACTTTATTCTCATTAAATTACGACTTTTTTATCGTAATATTAAAAAAAAAAATCTTGTTAAGTTCTGACTTTTGTTCTCCTGATATGGCTTTATTCCCATTAATGTACGACTTTTTTTTCTTGAAATGTTATGACTTTATTCTCGTAATATTACAACTTTTCCCCCCTGCATATGTCCCTTACACTATATATATATATATATATATATATATACTTATACTATAGCTATATGAATCATAATCATCATATTAATAATGAACACAGCCTCCTCCAGGTGGCGCTGCTGCTCCGCTGTAACGTGTCTGCTGCTCCACCTCGACACCACCGAAGAAGAAGCGGGAGGACTGAACCGTTTCCGGGTCACGGCAGCAGCTTGTTGTCCGCCGTTAGCGTTAGCATTAGCATTAGCATTAGCATTAGCGTTAGCTCCGTTAGCAGCAGCAGGCTAGCAGCATGGCGGCGGTGCGCAGCAGCAGCTTGTTGGTCTCAGTGAAGCCGGACCGAGACAGCGGCTCCGACCCGTCACAACCAGACTCCGGCTCAGAGTCCGGGTCGGACCGGGACGCCCGGGATGCTGAACCGATGGAGGTGGAGGAGGGCGAGCTGGAGGCGGAGGACCGGTCCGGTAACCGCTCCGTTAACCGGGACCTGAAGGAGCTGCTGCCGGTAAGAGACCGACCAGGCCTCACCAGACCGGGGGCCGGAGTCTGCTGCAGGCCGGCCTGCAGTCACCTGGACTCCAGCTGCTCGGTCCGGGGGACTAGTGGTGTCAGAACCGGGATGACGTTAACACGGTTCACTAGTCTACACCGGAGAGAGTTTATATTTAATAACATGTGTTTACTGGCTTATTATTTCAGTCACTTGTTGCTGTGTTTATGTGTGAGTGACGCTCCACCAGACTCCACTAAGAAAACTGATATTTTAATGTTTTTAACCTTAAAGAAAGGCAGGTTTTAAAAAATAACTGAAAACAATTAATGATTATAATACACTGATAATCACTGATTAATTCGGCTGGTTTTTTCAGTCATAGTATGACTTTATTCTCGTAATATTACCTTTTTTTCTCGTAAAGTTATGACTTTATTCTCATTAAATTGCGACTTTTTCTTGTAATATTACGAATAATAATAAGTCTTAATATTACGAGAATAAAGTCTTAATTTAATGAGAATAAAGTCATACTATATCTATAAAAAAAGTCGTAATATTACGAGAAAAAGCTAGTTTATATTTAATAATATATGTTTACTTGTTTATTATTTCAGTCACTTGTTGCTGTGTTTGTATGTGAGTGACCGCTTCACCAAACTCCACTAAGAAAACTGCTATTTAAATGTTTTTAACGTTAAAAGAACGCAGGCTTTTAAAAATAACTGATAACAGTTAAATATTATAATACACAGACAATCACTGATTAATTCGGCTGGTTTTTAATCCCTAATTTGAGAGATATTATTAACTTTTAGAGGTAGTTCCTCTGTTACCACCAACAGACACCATACACAACACTATGATGTCACCTGTCTGGTGTCATGTGAGTGTAAAGGTGTTATTGCAGGTCTCTATTACCTGTTGGTTAACCTGCATTGTGTTTGACGGGGTATGTTTAGTTACTGTTTTACTTGGTCAAATGATAATTAAAGTACCAGTTGTTTGAACAGGAGTTTCAGCTTCAGGGAGGTTTGATGTCTTAAAGGTCACTAACACAGTTTTAAAGGTCAATCTCTGGTGTCAGAAACAGAAAAGCTGATGAGTGAAAACTGAATAATGTTCTCTAAACTTAATGACAGGAGTCACTGAAAAGTGTTGTTATATTTTTTTCCGCAGGATACGCTTTCTCGTAATATTACGACTTTTTTCTCATAATATTATGACTTTTTTTCTCGTAAAGTTATGACTTTATTCTCGTAACATTATGACTATTTTATTCTACTTTTATTCGACTAATGTTCTCTAAACTTACTGATAGAAGTTATTGAAAAGTGTTGTGTTTTGTTTTTGCAGGATACGAGCCGGCGATATGAGAACAAGGGTGGCGCGTTCATCACTGGGATCGATGTGAACTCAAAGGTAGGACACCAACGCAGACGTCTATTTTACCTTAAAAGCGATTTAGTAGAATATTTAGAAGTTAGGACTTTATTCTCGTAATATTACGACTTTTTTTCGTAAAGTTCTGACTTTACTCCTGGAGAAAGCTGACTTTTTATTTTAAAATTCTTGCCATGTTAGCACATTTATAACACTTAATTTTACGTGTGAGCTCGTTCAGGAGGAAGACGTGAGTTTAGTAACTGAACTGAGCTCAAAGTGACCTAAATATACGTCTCTGAACGTACAGGAAGCGTCACGCTAAAAGTGTGTTTGTGTTTTTTATCAGGAGGCGATTGAGAGGAAAGAGAAGCGAGCTAGACGTTTCCATTTCCGTCCCGAGGACAACGCCGACCAGAGGACGGTTTTCATGGATAAAGACACCATGAAGAAAGGTGAGCGGAGCAGAGTGACGGCTCACAGGTGTTAAACATCACGGCCCTGTTTGTGTCTTTGGTCAACCTGTCGTCTTCTTCTTCTGTGGTGCTTAGCTATCCCCAGTCTGCGCATGGAGGCCATCTACGTGATGGGCGTGGACCACATGAGCACGCAGGACGTCTTTGGATACTTTAAGGAATATCCTCCAGCGCACATCGAGTGGATCGATGACCAGTCCTGTGAGTTTAACACAGTAGTGGAGGAAGTATTCCTGTCCTTTACTACAGTAAAACTACTAATATTACTGTATATAAAATACTGTGTTACAGTAAAACTACTAATATTACTGTATATAAAATACTGTGTTACAGTAAAAGTACTAATATTACTGTATATAAAATACTGTGTTACAGTAAAACTACTAATATTACTGTATATAAAATACTGTGTTACAGTAAAACTACTAATATTACTGTATATAAAATACTGTGTTACAGTAAAACTACTAATATTACTGTATATAAAATACTGTGTTACAGTAAAACTACTAATATTACTGTATATAAAATACTGTGTTACAGTAAAAGTACTAATATTACTGTATATAAAATACTGTGTTACAGTAAAACTACTAATATTACTGTATATAAAATACTGTGTTACAGTAAAACTACTAATATTACTGTATATAAAATACTGTGTTACAGTAAAACTACTAATATTACTGTATATAAAATACTGTGTTACAGTAAAAGTACTAATATTACAGTATATAAAATGCCGTGTTACAGTAAAAGTACTAATATTACAGTATATAAAATACCGTGTTACAGTAAAAGTACTAATATTACTGTATATAAAATACTGTGTTACAGTAAAAATTTTACATAGAAAATGTTCCGGTCGGTATAATCAGTAAAATGTTGCTAAAGTAACGATGAGGAGGTCGTTGCTCTAAAAACTACACACCTGATTCCAGAGATCCTCTGTGTGTCTGAACACCACCTGATCGTTTCCTAGGTAACGTGGTTTGGCTCGATGACAACACATCCATCCGAGCCCTCGTCAACGGCAGCCGAATGCCCGACCCGGAGGCGGTTACCACGGAGACGGAGAGCACCGACCAGTCGGGCGAACAGACCAAAGGTCAGTCCGTGTTACACAGATAATCTCTCAGCAGGTTGTTAACAACTGAGTGTGTGTAGAACTGAAGTGTGTTGTTCACCTCACAGTTCGTCGGGGTCAAACGTCAGATGATGATGATGATGAAGAGGAAGAGGGCGAGGTGGAGGAGGAGGACGAAGAGGAAGCGGTGAAGAAGAGCAGCGAGGAGATCGAGGTGATAGAGGTGAAAGACATGAAAGACAGCGACGGAGAGGCAGAGCAGAAAACGAAGGCGGAGGACGTTCAGGTAGAGTTTACTGAAATAACACAAACTGATCGGGTTTATTGATCAGCTCCGATCACTGATCAATGACTCTGATCACTGATCGATGACGATAACGTCTGTGTGTCTCAGGTGGAAGACCTGTCGCTGACGGAGAGAGAGTCTCTGCTGAGAAACGACCTGCGACCCGCCATCAAACCCTTCAAAGGAAACAAACTCTTCCTGCGGTTCGCCACACACGGTGAGTTCAAGTTAACCCTCAGTTAAACCGGGTTAAAGTTAACCCTCAGTTAAACCGGGTTAAAGTTAACCCTCAGTTAAACCGGGTTAAAGTTAACCCTCAGTTAAACCGGGTGTGGTTGTGTGTTTGTGTCTCCAGACGATAAGAAGGAGCTGGGCGCCGCTCGTCGCAGCCGCTACTACATGAAGTACGGAAACCCGAACTACGGAGGCATGAAGGGAATCCTCAGTAACTCCTGGTGAGACTCCGACTCCGTTAACTCTTCTGGTTATTAAAGGAACAGCTGATGTTTTTAAATGCACAGGAATAATCTAAAATACAGGGAAAGTGAAAAAATTAATTGAAAAGTTTCCGTTTGTCAGATGTTTCCTCTGTAGACAATATGTACTCTGTGAGAGAGATATATATATATATATATATATATATATATATATATATATATATATATATAAAAAAAAAAAAAAAAAACATAATGTAATGTCCTGTGTTTCTTCAGGAAGAGGAGGTATCACAACAAGCGGATCCAGCGAGACGTCATCAAGAGCAAGAAACCTTTGATCGGAGACAACATGGGACACACGCCGCCGTACACCCACCGACACTCCGGTAAACTCTGACAACAGTTCACAATCACACGCCGCCGTACACCCTCTGACACTCCGGTAAACTCCGACAGTTCTCACTCTAAAAGAGACGATGACGTGGTGAACGTCAGCATGTTAAATTAGCAGGAGGAGCTTCAGAGGATTCTCACTGATCCCGTCGTCACAGTTTACAGATCACAACGACCTTTTTGTGATGACTAAGAGGCCAAAACCTGCCAAAATAAAAAATGAATAAATATATAAATGATTCAATAAATAAATGTCATTAAATGTAGCAAAAATAATATAAAAAATAAATGTAGCCATTAATTAATTGATGAAATGAGACATAAATTGATATTTCTGTTTTAATTTGATCTTTATTTATTTATGTTTGTATTAATTCCCTTAATTATTTACTCTTCTGTTAAATAGTCCCTTTTCTTATTTATGTATTTATTTTTTATTATTTTATATTTTTAAATGTATTTATTTATTTTTGCATTTATTCTTTTATTAATTAATTAATTTTCACTTTTTGTAAAAAATTATTATTATTGTAAAAATTATTATTATTGTTTTATATTTATTTTTAAATATATTTATTCTGGATTTTCCCGTTGCATTTCACCCTTTATTTATTTCCTCAAACTTATTTATTTCTGTATTCTTCTCTGGTTACTTCTTGGCTGACTGCGTTAGAAACAGTTGAGAGTTATCCGTCTCACTGCGCTGCATCACAACAAATGCGCGCCATGACTGCATTGCTTTTGGTTTTGAGTGCGCTTGTTGCACGTCTCAATTTAAAGTCATTTGTGCGCGCTAAAGACGCAATATGTGAACAGCCCCTTAGTTGAATACCACATACAGAAAACCAGATTCTTTTCTCTTTGTCCCCTCACGTTGATAAATCTATTAATAAGTAGGACTAAAGGAGTAAAGTAGGGCGGCACTATAAATAATATAGATCTAATAAATGACAAAGTTCTAAAAATGTTAAATGTACAAACACAAGCTGCCAAACAAGTAAGTACAAGTAATATACGTTAAATGATTATTTAAACTTCACTGATGAAGAACTGAGCGTCCTCCATCATGTTCTTCTTCTCTCAGCTGACCTGGTCAATCTGCCGGAGGAGCCCATCAAGGAGGAAGAGGAGGAGGAAGAGGAGGAGGAGGGCGGCGACGAGGACATGGAGGACGACAGGGTGGTGGAGTACAAGGAGCGAGGTGACCGGGAGAGAGGAGAAAGGGGCGGTGGCAGTGTTAGCGGCGGCGTTGTTAGCAGCGGCTCGCGTTCGCTGGGGGCGGGGCTCCGTAGCCGGGTGGAGCGCTCCCCGTCTCCGTGGTCGGAGTCGGACGAGATGGATTACGACCTGGAGCTGAAGATGATCTCCACGCCTTCGCCCAAGAAGAGCAAGAAGATGACGATGTATGCCGACGAGGTGGACACTCAGCTGAAGAGCATCCGGTCAGAGACGCCGCCGTTTATTTTCATCTGTTTAATTACAGCTCGATATTTAGACGGCTGAATGGATTTCTTTTTACTAAAAACATGTGATATTATAATAATAATAATAATAATAATAATAATTATTATTATTGTAGTCCACATGAGATCATGTAACAGGTTTTACATTTAATTCTGTCTTTAAAAGTCTTGAATTTAAACTCACTGTTTATTTGGTGTTGTGTTGTGAGCAGGAACCGGGTCGGGGAGTCGGGATCACAGACTCGGGCCAAATCCACGTCGCCCCCCAAGGTGATGGACGTCCGGCAGCTGCTGGAGGAGAAAAGAAAAGGTCTCTCTCAGCACAGACAGCCCCCCCCGGTGGCCACCAGCGGGAAGACAGGTCTGATGTTCAGCTCAAACACGTCTTCTGGTTATCTATATGTTGTATATGTGATGTATTTGCTGCTGAGGACTAACTGACATTACTGTTTGCAGATGTGCGACAGCGGTTGGGTAAAAGGCGCTACTCTCCCGACAGTCGGCGCTCCCCCTCCCCCGTCTCCCCCAGAGACACGCCTCCCGCCAGAGAACCAATCAGAGACGTGCATCGCAGGCTGGGCGTGGCCAGTCAAGACAGCAGAGGCTCTAATTCATCCAAAGACAGGAAGACAGGTGAGAAGGAATAGGCCCAAGCAACAACATGGTGACAGCCAAAAAACTAAATGGTGACGGCCCAAAAACCAACATGGTGACGCCCCAAAAACCAACATGGTGACGGTCAAAAACCAACATGGTGACGACCAAAAACCAACATGGTGACGGTCAAAAACCAACATGGTGACGATCAAAAACCAACATGGTGACGGTCCAAAAAAACAACATGGTGAAGACCAAAAACCAACATGGTGGAGCCCCAAAAACCAACATGATGACGACCAAAAACCAACATGGTGAAGGCCAAAAACCAACATGGTGACGACCAAAAACCAACATGGTGGAGCCCCAAAAACCAACATGATGACGACCAAAAACCAACATGGTGACGGTCAAAAAACAACATGGTGATGGCCCAAAAACCAACATGGTGAAGACCAAAAACCAACATGGTGACGGTCAAAAACCAACATGGTGAAGACCAAAAACCAAAATGGTGACGACCAAAAACCAACATGGTGATGCCCCAAAAAAACAACATGGTGGAGCCCCAAAAACCAACATGATGACGACCAAAAACCAACATGGTGACGGTCAAAAACCAACATGGTGAAGACCAAAAAACCAACATGGTGAAGACCAAAAACCAACATGGTGACGCTCAAAAACCAACATGGTTAGACCAAAACCAAAATGGTGACGACCAAAACCAACAATGGTATGCCCCAAAAAAACACATGGTGGAGCCCGCAAAACCAACATGATGACGCAAAAAACCAACATGGTGACGGTCAAAAACCAACATGGTGACGGTCAAAAAACAACATGGTGAAGACCAAAAACCAAAATGGTGACAACCAAAAACCAACATGGTGACAGCCAAAAAACTAAATGGTGACGGCCCAAAAACCAACATGGTGATGGTCAAAAACCAACATGGTGATGGTCAAAAACCAACATGGTGATGGCCCAAAAACAACATGGTGATGGTCAAAAACCAACATGGTGATGGCCCAAAAACCAACATGGTGAAGACCAAAAACCAACATGGTGACGACCAAAAACCAAACATGGTGATGGCCCAAAAACCAACATGGTGAAGACCAAAAACCAACATGGTGACGACCAAAAACCAACATGGTGATGGCCCAAAAACCAACATGGTGAAGACCAAAAACCAACATGGTGATGGCCCAAAACCAACATGGTGACGACCAAAAACCAACATGGCGACAGCCTAAACACCAAGATGCTGACAACCCAAAAGCCAACATGGTGACGGCCAAAAACCAAATTGACGGCGGCCTAAAAACAAAGATGGTGACGGCGCTCTTTAGATAAAAGATGCCAAACATTCCCTCGTTCCAGCTCCTCCAGAGAGTGTTGTCACTGTCTGATTTAATGATTAATCAATTAATCCACAAAATAAACGTCAGGATGAATCAATAATAAAATAAAACGTGTTATAAAATCTGTTATACTTTGTTATATTGAAACTGTTGTTTGTTTTTAACCCCGTCCTCTCCTCCTGCAGGCGGGCTGTGGAGCCGACTCGGCGCTGCCGAAGACGACAGCACCGCCGGACGTCACGAGCGTCACAGCTCCAGCAGCTCCAGCAGCTCCAGCAGCCGGCCGGCGGGCCTCTTCTCCTCCTCGGGGAGGAGCGACGCTGGCAAGGGCGGCGGCGTCGGTGGCAGCGGCAGCAAGAAAGGAGGAGACGGAGAGGAGGAAGTTGAGGTGGAGGAGGAAGACGACTCGACGCTGCAGAAGATGTGGGGCGCCATGATCAAACAGAAACAGGAGCGTCTGACCCACAAGATCAAGAAGAGCCGGCTGGACAACCTGCCGTCGCTGCAGATCGAGATCAGCCGCGATAGCAGTGACGACTCCGACGCCTGAGGAGGAGGAGGAGGAGGAGGAGGAGGAGGAGGAGGAATAAGAGGAGGAGGAGGAAGAGGAGGAAGAGGAGGAAGAGGAGGAAGAGGATGAGGGAGACCAGTCAGAGGGTTTCTCTTTTGAACTTCACGTCACTCTTTTCTCCAAGTACAATAATACAAAGACACGAAGACTGCAGATCTAAGGCCAGTGTGGGGGGGGGGTTTCTTTTTTCATATCGTGTCTCTGCAGTACAGGAGGGACGGCTGAACGGGTTCTACCAGGCACAGGTCCATGGGCCCCGAGGATCCAGGGGTCCAGGGGTCCAGGGGTCCAGGAGTCCAGGGGTCCAGGGGCCCCAAGGGTCCGGTTCCCCCTGTTGGGAGTGACTGTTAAAAGTAGAGATCTCCTCTCTTCTGCTCTTTTAATATCAAGAATCTGCAACCAAATTTATAAAGAAACACAAAAATGTGTTGTTATGATGCCTGAATTTGGTTTAGTCATACAAAACTGTTGGATTTCTTCTAAAGCCAGACAAATAAATTCAGTCATAAAGTCCAGTTCACCTGCAAAACGTCACTGGAAGAGACGCAAAACGACCACAAACCGAGACGCAAACCGACCGCCGAGAGACGCAGATGATGCCACAAAAAATGGGATCAAATAAAAAAAATGTGTTGTACCGCAAAACCTTCAAAATAAGACGTATAAAGGCCTTTACACACTGGGGGGGAGGTGAGGGGACGAATAAATGACACGAAAATGCCTGCAAGTATTATGTATCTATGGCTTTTATTGTGAAAGGGAAGACAGGAAGGAGTGGATCTGGTCTGCGCTGCCTGTGTCGAGGTTGTAATAAAAGGAGTAATAGAGTTAGGCGTCCTGGTTTCAGACTACGGAGCCTCCGTGTTGTTGTTTTATAATCCGCACAACGTGATTGGTTGATGCCTTTTATTTGCGTGCGAAAGCTCAGAAAGCTCAACCTCTTTCTAGAAAGAAATTGGCGCCTTTTTCACCACAGAATATTCACGTTCTGTATGAAAGTATTCATGAAAAAACAGTTCTGAAGACAGAATGAATCACATGAAAAAACACCCCGGTGTGTAAAGGCGTATTAATCGTTCAGTTTGTTGTCATCTCCATAAACACCTGAGAGCTCTGGTTCAACTGCTGTTTGTGTAGGGGTGTGTGGGGGTGGAGGGGTCACAGGGGTCCGCTGTCCATTTATTAAATGTGCCGATATTAAACGTGATAGCTGAGGTGTTTCTCAGTGGGGCAGTATGATGTACTTCTCCATAGTCGGTGTGTTACCGACAGTAGATGGGGAAACCGAAGCTGTGATCTATTGTCTCTTCAAAGCCACCAGACTCCGTTAACAAAAACAGTAATTTTACCTCTCAGAACACGGGAGGTTCCGGTCTACCGCCGCCTCCATCGGTTACTTTGTTCGTGTTATTGTGAGCCCTTGGTAGAAATGCTATGAAGCTTTGACCGTTGCCATGGTAATCGACCTCCAAATCAATTAATGAATGCTTCGTTTTCTGTTTTTTACATATATATTTAAGTATGTAATAATGTATAAATCCCCCAAAAAGCCCGTAGTGCTCCTGCAGCTGGCGCACCACTGCATGCGACGCACTAATCTTGTCGGTTAATAATGGGTTAATGAGGGTCGGTTATCGGTTAATAACATTTTTCAAAATTAGCATCCCTACTTCGAAGCCCAAAAACATGGTATTCATGACTAAGCCCTAGACTTTGGTGTTTTAAAAGGTTAGTTCTGATTCACCAAAGTCTCACAATAACACAGTCTAACTAACCGATGGTTGGGAACACCTGAACTATTCCTTTAACAGCCAGAAGATAGTCCCAGATATGCAGTAACATATCTCTGTTGTATTATTCGAGGATGTAACGGAGCATCATGGGAAACCCAATCAGACTCTCAGTTCACTAAATCATTCCTACGTTGCTGTCGGGTTCTGTTTCGTAAGTTAAAATTTGTTTGAGAGAGTTGAACCCTTGACTTACCGACGACCATTCCTCAAAGGTTTCCATCGTCTGGCTGCAGCTTCAACGTGTCGGCGATCAGATCCAGCTCAAAACTTCATTCAGAAAACGCTTTACATTTTGTTGGCCCCGTTCAGTCGGAGCAGAACTGTGACGCTCAGACGCATCAGGATCAACGAGTGATGAGTAACGATCTCACTCCACCTTTTCTCCTCCTCGCCGTTTCACTTCCCGTTTTCTCTGAACGCAGAACGAACTGAAGACTCTCACAGAAAACAGACAGAGATTTTCTGATTGTGAATAAACACGTTTTGGGACGATTTTTTTCTTCCATTTTTTTTAAACTCTTGAGTTCCCTCGCCGCTGCCGCCGCTGACGGACTACTTCATGTCTGTGTGTGTGGACATAAATACGATGTTGTACTTCCTGCAGCTCACATCATTTCTGTTATTGTTATATTATTTTGTAATCTAAACAACTCTTGGGCACCATGACCGTACGAGACACGCCATGACATCACAGGTGACATCACTGCTGGTCATGAATTTAGATCATTATTAAAAATGTTTTATTTTACACGTCTGCAATTTTTGAATCATTTTACAGGAGTTTTACCGGAAAGAATTAAAGTGTAAAATAAATCAGTTAATTCAAATGATAGAATAAAATGATTTTTACTGTCATATCAGGTACAATCACATTTCACCAGACTTCTCTGTGTAGATAAAATAAATTAAAGCAGCATAAAAATAAAAAAGCACTAGTTAAATTAAATCATCATATATCTGGGATCCAGATGAACTCAAAGTGCAGCTCACTCACCTAATCAGTATGTATTTATAATCAATTAATAATCAATTAAACTGCTGATTATTTTCTCGATTGTTTTGAATATAAACGGTCAGATTAGATAAAAACCCTCAGAGACGTCGTCCCTTCAGATGTCTGGTTTTATTCCCATTTCTGTGATATAAAACGAAAGGACCACCAGAAAAACTGAAAGATTAATTTAGGATTTATTTAGAAAAATATAGCCCTAATAAAAAATAAAATATAAGAATAAATAAAAAGATATAAATAGAAAAGAATTTTTAAAAAAATAAAATTTGAAATTTTAAAAACGTGAAGAAAAAAAACAGACAAAAAATATTGGAAAAAAGTAAAGTAAATAAGTAATAAGTAAAGTAAGTAAAATTAAATATTAAAAAAGTTTTTATTTTCAAATTTAAAATAATACAAATAAAATAAAAGAATAAATAAGGAATCATTTATAGAATTAAATAAAAAAAATTGAAAATACTTATTTTACTTTCAGATATTCAGTTTTATATTCAGAACACAAGTAAACAACAAGACAAAAGAACCAACAGACCAAAAATATAGGCCTAATAAAAAATATAAGAACCACTGAGTCTAATAATATCTCAGAGCCGTACATGGCACACAGCGTTAACTCTCAGTAACAGATGACTCAGTCTTTATGATTCATAACATGTAAAAATAAATCCAGAGAACGTGCCATAGATTCTTTCTTTACATACAGATCTCTCTGTTTCTTTGTCAAAATCACACTTGAGTGTAACATCTGGAAAAAATATAATTACCCTTTTATCCTCACAACTTTGTCATCAGCTCCTTTTAAATGTCTTCTTTAGTGCTTTAAAGAACCAGAAAAAAAATAAATATATATATATATATAATTAGGTACAGAGGACATTATAAATAAAAAAGAAATCCTTTGAGATAAAGATAACATATGTCATAAACATTAATCATCCTGTAAGACATACACACAACCCTTAATATACATTCTGACTCCATTAAATCTCTGAATTCCATACTTTAAAAAGATATATTATGTGTTTTATTTTCAAATTTTATGTTTTATATTCAGGATACATGTACACAACAAGGTGAAAAACAACAGACAAATAATATTAGCCTAATAAAAAATAAAATAATAAAAACAAAAGAATAAAGAATAAATAATAATAATAATAATAAATAAGTATAATTAAATATTTAAAAAAACGTATTTTATTTTCAAATTTAAAATAATACAAATAAAATAAAAATAAATAAGGAATCATTTAAAGAATTAAATTAAAAATAATAAAAACAAAAAAAATTAAATTAAAATAAAAAAAAAATTAAAAGAAATCGTATTTCATTTTCAAATGTTGTTTTACTGTATATTCAGGAAATGTGAACAAGACAAAAAAAATATAGGCCTAAAGAAAAAAAAAGAAGAAAAAAATTTAAATTGAAAAAAAGAAAAGAAAAAAAAAGAAAAAAATTTAAATTAAAAAAAAGAAAATTGAAAAAAAAATTAATTAAAAAAAGAAAAGAAAAAAATCATTTCATTTTCAAATGTTCAGTTTTATATTCAGGATATATGTAAACAACAAGAAAAAAAATACAAATGACTAAAAAATTATAGGCCTCAAGAAAAAAAAATTAAAAAAATTCTATTAAAAAAAATTACAATTTAAAATAAAATAAATAAATAATAAAAATTTAAAAAATCGTATTTCATTTTCAAATGTTCTGTTTTATATTCAGGATACATTAAAACAACAAGACAAAAAATACAGATGACTAAAAAAATATAGGCCTAAAGAAAAAAAATAATTAAAATTTTTTTATTGAAAAAAATAATAATAAAAATTTAAAAAATCATATTTCATTTTCAAATGTTGTTTTACTGTATATTCAGGAAACATGTGAACAAGACAAAAAATATATAGGCCTAAAGAAAAAAAATAATTAAAAAAATTAAATTAAAAAAAATTGAAAAAAGAAAAGAAAAAAAATAATAAAAAAATAAATTAAAAAATTAAAATTAAAAAAAAAGAAAATTGAAAAAAAATTAATTAAAAAAAGAAAAGAAAAAAAATCATATTTCATTTTCAAATGTTTAGTTTTATATTCAGGATAGATGTAAACAACAAGACAAAAAAATACAAATGACTAAAAAATTATAGGCCTAAAGAAAAAAAATTAAAAAAATTATATTAAAAAAAAATTACTAATAATAATAAAAATTTAAAAAATCGTATTTCATTTTCAAATGTTCTGTTTTATATTCAGGATAGATGTAAACAACAAGACAAAAAAATACAGATGACTAAAAAAATATAGGCCTAAAGAAAAAAAAAATCATAAAAAAAGATTTATTAAAAAAATAATAATAATAATAAAAATGTAAAAAATCGTATTTCATTTTCAAATGTTCAGTTTTATATTCAGGAAACATGTGAACAACACAAAAAAAAGAAAAGACAAAAAAAATATAGGCCTAAAGAAAAAAAAATAATAAAAAGAAGGAAAAAAATTAAAATTAAAAAATTGAAAAAAAGAAAAGAAAAAATAATAATAAAAAATTAATTAAAAAATTAAAATTAAAATAAAGAAAATTGAAAAAAAATGTAATTAAAAAAAGAAAAGAAAAAAAATCGTATTTCATTTTCAAATTAAAAAAAAACATTTTATTAAAAAAAATTACAATTAAAAAAAATACTAATAATAAAAATTTAAAAAGTCGTATTTCATTTTCAAATGTTCAGTTTTATATTCAGGAAACATTAAAACAACAACAGACTAAAAGCTGAGTGAGCCGCCATGTTTCGGCCTCATGTTGCTGTGTTGGGTAACATCCGGGTACATTATGTAATAACAAACTCACACCGCTGCGATCTGATTGGCTCGTTCGCGTGGCCGTTATTGTTTCTAACCAATGAGAACCAAGAGCCCGGTCACACGGCCTACAACCAGCCAATGGGGCTTCACTGACGTCAGGTTATCATTCCGCGTGACGCATGAGGCCGTCCGTTAACAGTTACCAGTCGCCATCTTGTGCGTCGTCTCTAACTGGCGGATCACTACGCCGAGACGAACCGGCCGAGTTACACCCGACTACGCGGGTACCGGTCACCAGCAGTTAGCTGGAGGAGTTGATGGACTGCCTGCTACTCTCTGGGTATGGTATTGTAGGTGTGAGCTGCTCGGAGATGGAGGATAAAGCCGGGAGAGAAGACGCCTGCGGAGACTACCAGTCCTCTCTGGAGGACCTAACATTCAACAGCAAGCCGCACATCAACATGCTCACCATCCTGGCGGAGGAAAACCGGCACTGCGCCAAGGATATCGTCGCTATTATTGAAGCGCAAATCAGCAAGGTTTTTATACATATAGAATCCTTTACATTTCAGATGTTTAGATGTGTTGGTGTTGGATTGATGGAGTTAGAGGAGCTGAACATGGCGGCTACAACATGGCGGCTAGTGGATGCTAACGATGCTAACGGCTAGTGATGAGCTCAACCAGGGCCAACGGGAAGCAGGCTGCGTCACGCGCCAACGCCGCGTCAGAGCTCCGGGGGGATGGCGCATGCGCAGTAGAATCTGGTCTGCACTTTTTATTGTATTTTTTAAACAAAACCAACATAAAATAAAAAATAAATAAAAAAGACCATGCGAGAGTTTGACAATAATTTCACTTAAAACTTTAAAGATATTGCATACATTCATTGTTTTCATTGCTTTTTTGTTTGGTGAGGAAGAAATTGTGACAGATATAGATCCTTTCATAATTTAAATTTTTAAAATAAGTTTATTTTTGTTTATAGCTTATATTGTTTATTTCATATTGGTAGAATTTTTTTTAATTCTAATTTTATTATCTATTCTTTTTGTTATTATACTTATTTGCACCAATTCCTAGTGTAGACCTCTTACACCTGGCAATAAACACCATTCTGATAAATACAAATAATTTTTTTTTGTAAATTTACACTTGTGAATGTGGAATTTAGCGATAATTAAATTAATAATAAAAACTGCATTACTGTCTGTCACTGCAATCATAGCAACCAAATATAATATTTCTAGAGTACAGTGCAAAATCTGAGAAGATGTTAACAAGTATAAAATTTACATCTTTCCACAATTCACATGTAAATCTGGTCTGCACTTTTTTTTTATTATTTAAATGACAGTATCCATAGCAACAGCAGAAAACATTAAAATCATTTACATATAGAAGAAGCATAAACATAAAGAGTTGTGTCAAACATAAAAAGGACAACAAATGAAAGAAAACCAACATAAAAAACAATAAAAATATATAAATAAATAGATAATAAAAAAGACCAAACGCATTGTAAAAAATATTTTATTTTTATTTTTAATAATTAAAAAAATTATAAAAGGACAACAGAAATGAAACAAAACAACATAAAATAAATAAATTAAAAAAGACCACGCAGTGTATGACAATAATTTCACTTAAAACATAGATATTGCATACATTCATTGTTTTCATTGCTTTTTTGTTATGTGAGGAAGAAATTGTTGACAGATATAATTCCATTTCTTTCATAAATACAAAGAAATTAGGCTTTTCTTTTGGTAAACTTACACATGTGAATGTGGAACTTCGCGAGAATTAAAATTAAATTAATAAGAAAAAATGCATTGCTGTCTTTGTCACTGTAACCGTAGCAACCAAATATAATATTTCTATAATACAGATGCAAAATCTGAGAAAATATTAACAAGTATAAAATTGACATCTTTCCACAATTCCCATGTAAATTTACAGGACCAGAATAAATGAGAGCAAGTTTCAGGATGTGATTCGTAGAAGGAACAATTTACATCTATGTCACTCTGCAAGAAATGTTTCCCAAATTGAACCAATCATAATGCACGATCGCAGCTTCAGTTCCACTGCGCATGCATCATACCCCAAGACCTGTGTCCCAGCCTCGTTCTATAGGCCTTAATGGCGGCTAGCATCGAGTTCCACCACATGTCGGCCGAGTTAACGCTGCGGTACATCCCGCTGCTTAGCGACACTAACTGATCCGAGTAGCTTTATTATTAAAATGGAAATTATTCATATATTTAGTTTGCTTTAAACGAGGATTCTTGAGCAGTTAACCGAAACTCGACGCACTGACGTAAAACTAGATTTGAGTTAAACGGAAGTGAAAATCCACCGTAAAGTAGCTAAACATTAAAGGTCCTATATTATAAAAAAGTTAGATTTTCATGTTTTTTATTATAAAGCAGGCTTAAGTTCTATATAAATACTGTGAAAGTATCGAAACACTCAATCCACAGGGAAATACACACAGCCCGTATTCAGAAACTCTGCATTTGAAACAAGCTGTCAGGATTTCTGCCCATATTTAGACCCTTTAAACAATTTTATACGTAAACATTCTAAATGTGTCCCAGTTTAATCCTGGTTGCAGTGTATGGGAATGTCATCAGCTGACAGGAAGTAAACATGGACCCAAGCTGTTGCCTAGC
Organism: Sebastes schlegelii; assembly: GCA_014673565.1. Lineage (NCBI taxonomy): Eukaryota > Metazoa > Chordata > Actinopteri > Perciformes > Sebastidae > Sebastes > Sebastes schlegelii. The sequence goes on along the minus strand of CM025834.1, from coordinate 2,287,361 downwards.
AACGCAATTCTGTTGCAATTCCGTCAAAATGCGCTAAAACGGAGCGTTTCAGACGGAGGGTAAATACAGGCATATTCAGGCCGACAGTATGAGGAGAATAAAGTTTTTTTTAAACATTACGGCATGTAAACATATTCTAGTAGAAACACAAAATACAAGTATGAACCTGAAAATTAGCACGATATGGGACCTTTAAAGGTCTGAATTGTGTTTTCTGTTGAATATCACCATGAAGTCAATCAGTCACTTGGAGGTTTAAAATGCACTGATGAGATGTGACAAAAAGATGTTGGTTTCTAGGTAAATGAATTATTTAAATGTAAACTTTAAGACAATACATCGTTGCCAAAGATATAGTGGAGCTGTTTATCTTGTAAACATCTTTTTAAAACAAAAGTTAGTGCTTTACAAGATGTGTAAGACACCATAAATAAGCTCCAAAAATCAAGTAAAGCCATAAAAATATGTATTTTATGTTTAAAATATTAAAAAATATTTTTATTTAAAAAAAAGTATTTTATGCACAGATTTTAAAGGGACTCTTTAAAAGATGCTGTCCAGAGATCAGAAGCAACAACAGCAAAGACACACTAAAAAAGGTTTTATTGGCCAACTACGTGAACACATTCAAGGATCTTGACCCCAGTTTTAAATGTAAAATATAAACATTTAACTACTAAGGGCAGATATACATTAATAAATGTTTTACTATAAACAATAAGACTCAACGGTATTGTTGGCTTACCGAGTGTGTTTTCAGCCTTAAATCAGTCTAAGTGTGTTTCTGAAGTATAAGACAACCTTTAAGAACAACAAAAAGACTTGATTGAAGCTAATTTATCAATAAAACATGTCCTAGATTGATTTATCACAATGAACAGCTTTAACTCCAGCAATAACTGCTGGACTCTGGTTGATAATAAATAGTATAGTTTGGCTTTACTGACAAAGAGATGCTATCTTTTAAAATGTATATAATGAGTGCAGGAAGTAGGACAGTCCTCGACTAAAGACATTCTTAATCGACAAAGAATGACACTTTAGCACCACTATAAACCTTGTGTTTTACCAAAGATAAGCTCATAAGTTTCTTCAAGTCATTCAGCATGGAATAAGCATAAAAACACAATTAATGATCTAAAGAAATCTTAGTGGACTTCCAGAGGAGGCAGGCACCCAGGAGGTTAAACGAGGTGGTTTAGTTTACGGTGGATTTTCACTTTAGCAGCTCTGATTTATTCACAGAAGTATTTTGAACGTCCGTCACAGTAATTTTCTTTACATCTGCTGACAGAGGCCAGACCACACCGACGTTTTTCAGTCTAATTTATTGTCGGGTATCTATTGTTGGACACCGGAGACGTGGCCTCTTTTTTTAAAGCGCCTTTTACCTTCCATAGAAATGCATCTCAGTCAGCAGTTTGCCTCAGTGTTACACAACAACAAAGCTTTGGTCGGTTTTTCTGCATTAATTCACTAGTAAATCTTGAATTACTGAAATGTCATTGAATGGTTATAATGTTATAATAAAAAATGTGAAATGTGCTTTTTGTCATTTTTTATTTCGCAGTGTAATTTATTGGTATGACTCTGGTTTACATTTACTGACACGGCCCAGTCTGACTCGGCTGGTTTCGGACTGGTTGTACAAAACTCAGCTGCACAAGTTTACTAACAGTATCTGCCAAAGAGTTTTAAAAGCAGCTTCACAACTAAAATGGGTTACTAATGTTTTTTTAACAACCGAAGGGAGAAAAAAAGGGTAAAACTTTGAAAGAGCGAGTGATTAAAACTCACTGACATTAAAGAGTAAAAGTCGCGATGTGTCGTCTGGGTAAAGTACAAAGAGTGGTTTAAGGAAAAAACCCTCTTTGGAGGTAAGAGGACTGGACTCTGTGACCTGTTTTTTTTACCCATAATGCACCGTGGACATGTTTATCTCCCCTGACTTTGGGATTATCTTCCTGAGATACAGAACTGATTGAAGATGACTGTTTTTTTGGACTGTGGTGGTCGAGCCTTCGGTGCGATTACAAACTTTATTGGAGTATTTTTCCTCACTTTTATTTTGATTCCAGAAAGAAGAAAACTCTTTTGGACTGTTGGCTGATTTTCCATCACGCGTGTCACCTTTTTCCTCACTTGACACCAACTTTTTTTGGCTTTTTTTTTTTTCACACAGCGGGTGGTGAGGGCGAGGGTAGCCTCTGTTATTCCTGTCAAAATGTGATTAATTTGTTCTGAAATGTTGATTTTAACCCCTGTTGTTTTCTAAACTTGTCGAGTTCTCTATTACTCCAGGCCCCATCTGCCGAGAAGCTTCCAGTTTTGTACTTAGTGGATTCCATAGTGAAGAATGTTGGAGGAGAGTACCTTGCAGTGTTTGCTAAAAACCTAATCACTTCATTTATATGTGTCTTTGAAAAGGTACAGTTCTCTTTGCTGCCGTTTACAATATTTAAGCACTAAAAATCTTAGCTGCCCACTTCACTTCCCTCCTGTTTGTTGTGTTGCTTGCTTCTTATGTGTGGTCTCCTGCACTCTGCTCTTTTATGCCATAACGTAGTCCTGCTAATAAAAGTGGGAGGGTGGGCTCATGCTTTTTGAAATATTAATATTAAACTTGTCTAGAATTGCTATTTTTAGTTGTAATGAAGTGCTTACTGTTGCTGTGATGCTTAGAGTTTTTTTGTTGGTAGCTGTGGACCAAGTTATGTCCTCTGTTTGTAGGTGGATGAAAACACTAGAAAGAGTCTGTTCAAGTTGAGATCGACGTGGGACGATGTGTTTCCTCTGAAGAAACTGTACGCGCTGGATGTCCGGGTCAACTCTGTGGACCCGGCCTGGCCCATCAAGCCGTTGCCGCCCACCGTCAACGCCAGCGCCAGCATTCACGTCAACCCCAAGTTTTTAAAACAGGTGTGTATGCGCTGCAAAAAAACACAACATCAGAACCACTGGGACTGGGCTTTGTTGATCTTCACATTGATTTGTTGGTGGTACTTTTTAGTCGCTGGAACTACTTTTCAAGAAACTAAAAGGTTCATTCAGTCTGCTGTTGTCTGTGTTTCCACTGTGGTCTAAAGATCTGTGAATAGGGATGCACCAATACTGTGCTCATGTACTCGTATTCGCAAAACTGCTCCGATACAACGGCACCGATACCACTTTGTGGTGGTGTGCCCGACCCCACTGGGCTGGGATCCCACCTCAGCCGGCGCGCGCCGGCCCCCACTTTTATTGCTCCACGCGGTTTTGCACCCTCTAACTCGTGTGTGTGTGTAAGACCTTGTCTGTGTTTCAAGACGGGTTGGGTGGGTTGCAGACATCGCCGAAGACTCCTGGTGCCTTTTATGCGGGCCGGGCCCTGCCCTGCCCTGGGGGCGCGACGCGGGCGGGGCACTGAGGACAGTCCGCCCCGGTTGACAGTCGCACCGGGAGCAGGGAGCCCCGTCCCTCCCTGGGAGGGAGAGATGGCGCAGCGAGCCCTTTGTCCACGGTGCAGCCAGGTCCGGGTGGGGAGCGCTGAAAAAAAAGCAGTATTGGTGCATCCCTAGTTTTGTCTCACTGCGACGATATTTACTGCTGCCCGTTGGATGTAACGAATGAAATGAAACTAAGAGCCTCCGTCTCCACAGTAAATCATCTGTTGAGTGTTTGATGGTTATTTATTTGTGCTTTAGAACGTAACCGCCATGAAACAATCAGAAAATAACTTTATATTCTTTCATACACAGCACCGCCGCACTGTCTCTTCTACCTCTATCTGTTTTTAAATGAGTCGTGAAGCCGACAGCAGAGCCTAACTTTACTTTTAATGTTATTAAACAAAGAGAAATGTTCTTCCCTCGATACTGGAGTACTTCCTTGTTTTTGGCCCTTTTATGAGTTGGGATGTACCGATACGGGATCGGATATCAGTGACAATTGGGCTGATCTATTCAATTCTATGTTTATATACTATGTACTAGCATTTTAATTCCTGTTTAAGTTTGGACCAGTTTGTCGCTGCATTAAAAAGGTTTACACTTGAATTGTAATTCCTGTTAATTTTGAAGATTTCTACCAATTTGCCGGTGTATGATTTATTATTTTAATACAATTCAGTCAAATTGAAGTCAGGCCTGATGTTGCCTTCGACATAAAGAATGATGAGTGAGGCACACAGCTTATTAATGAAACACTGGTATCGGATCAACCGGTACCTAAAGCCCAGGTATCGGGACTGAAACGGTCAGGTCGGTGCATCCCTGTTCATGAGCCGACATGTAGTGGAGGTCAAGTCGGTTATTGAAGTTAACTAACGGCATTCTGTAACCTTCGCCGTGTCTCCAGTCTGAGGAGGCGCCCTCTCCGCAGCCTGCGCCCGCTCAGCCGCCGGCTCCGCCGCCACCACCGGCGCCGCCCGCTCCCCAGCCGGTCCCGGTCCCGGTCCCCGTCGTCAGCCCGTCCAGCCTGACCCAGGAGCAGCTGATCCGACAGCAGCTGCTGGCCAAACAGAAACAGCTTCTGGAGCTTCAGCAGAAGAAGATCGAGCTGGAGCTGGAGCAGACCAAAGCACAGCTGGTAGGACGAACGAGGGCCGGGGGCGCCGTTCATATTCACTTAGTTCTGATTATCCACGCGTAAATCTCTTATCAAAGTATGTTGAATACAAAAAGCAGCTCTATTTTCGGCAGGTTCAGGCTCTTATAAACAGTCAGCTGTATTTTCTGATTTCATTTAGCCGCGGAACTTCCATGTTTATTTGTAATATTCTGTCCTACCACTGAAACAAAAGCACCAACCGTTGTTTGATGTGTCTGCAGGCGGGTGGATTTGTGATCCCGACTCCGGTCTCCACTGCAGCACAGAGCATGTCGGCGAAGACCACCAGCCAACCTGCTCCCGTGGTCCGACCGTGGATCCCTCCTCAGACGCAGACGGACGCTAAATCGACCACCAGAGACCCCCGTCTGAACCGCACCGGCCCGCCGGCTGCCTCCCAGTCCAAAGAGCAGCCTGCCGGGAAGAAAGATGGCCCCGCCACAACAGGAAGTCCTGCGCTGACACCTGAGAAATCCACCCGGCCAGACAAGGTCCGGACACCGAGGAAAGAAGTGTCGGAGGAGAAGCCCAAGTTGAAGCCGCCGTCTCCGATGGTCAAAAGCGTCCAGAGTAAAAACAAACAGACGGAGGCTGAGACTCAGAAGTCAGCTGACGGCACGAAGAAAGATCCCAGGCTGAAGAAACGCACGCAGGACAAGACCGCAGACGCCAAAGACGAGGACGTGAAGGAGAAGAAACGCTGCACCGACAAGAAGGAGCGAGAGGAGGCGGCGGCCCGAGTTGCCGATCTTCAGAGGTTCAACAAGGGCAAGATGGTGAACGGCTCGGTGCCCAAACACGACCGCGCAGAGTCCGCAGAGAAGCCTGAGTTCAAGACCGGAGGCAACGCCCGGACACATGCCAGGAAACGCACCCGCTCGCGGTCCAGGTCCCGCTCCCCCGCCTCCTCCCCGAAGAGGAAGGATAGGCCCAAAAGCAGAGCCAGGAGCAGCTCCTTGTCCCCGTCACCGTCGCACAAACTCGGCAAACCCAGGAGGGTCCGCGCAGACGAACCGGAGCACGGCAAGCCTGGCCGAGGGGACCGGCTCGTGCTCAAGAAGAACCAGTCGGAGAGCAGGAGGTCAAAGAGGCCGGCGGAGGACCGGCACTCCGAGTCCAGAGACTCTCATTCTCCACGGAGCCACGACGGAGGCGGAGGGGAGGTCAAGGAGGCTCCTCACCGCTGGAGGAGCGGCTGGGAGGAGAACAAACAGTGAGTCCACGTCTCATATTTCACCCTGTTGTGTTCACAAACTGATCTTAACAAACCGGACATCTAATATCTGGATTCAAATGAACTTGAATCAGATCGTTCCTGATTTTAGGAATTTTACCAAATTCAGACTTAATTTAAAACTTCTTGTACGGCTGCTTGAGTGTTTTCTTTGCTAATAGATTAATCATTTATTCATATTTAAAGAGAAAATGACAAAACATTTGCTGCTTGCAGCTTCTCAAATGTGAAGATTTACTTCTTTTCTTTGTGATTTATGATAGTAAACTGAATATTTTTGTGTCTTTTTGGATTACAGGGAAATTTATAACCGGATTTTTTACAATATTCTGACATTTAAAAAAACTTAATAATCAATTAATCGAGAAATAATAATAATCTTTTGTTATAAATTTTGGTGGTGAGCAGGGCTGCACATGATTTTTAATATTTTACATTTTGAGCAATAGTCTTAAAACTAAAATATATTGAATATGCAGTTATGTGTACAGCAAATCCTCACATTTCACACCTGTAGTGGTCATTTTTATTTGATAGAAAATACTAATCCTTTTTGCTTGCAAAGGACAGAAATGTCTTTGGTGTGCATGTTTAGAATCTGCTATTAAAAAAGTACATTAAATACAACATCACATCCTGACAGGACGCATTAAAACACAATAGAAGTGACATGAAAAGGAGCAGCAGGTACTGAGTGATGGTTAAATAAATAGATATATAAACAAACAATTGTTGTCCTTACTAACTCAAATATTTCATGGCGACGGGGACAAATGTATTTTGAAAGCTGTTTGTCTTTGCTCGGGGACTCTGGACCTTTGACCTGACCCGACCTCTGGATTTAATCTGTAAACCAAAAGTCACTGATTGATTTTTTTCCTCTTCAGTCCGAAGCTGCCGGAGGAGTCTCACTTGAAGCCGGCACCTCAGAGACACAAACAGCAGTACGGCACCCCGACTCGCCCCACCACCCCCCGAACCCCCAAGCACCGCCTCAGCGTGGACGCCAACCTGCAGATACCTGAAGCCCTCAACACCGCCTCCAAGAAGGACCTGCTCAGGAGGGTACGTCACAAACACCGCCACACCGAGACTACTGCAGGAGGACGAGACGGCTGGCTAACGCTAGCCGTCTCGTGACGAAGTCATTGTAAAGCTCTCTTGTTCCAGTGTACCTCTTGATCCTCCTCTAACGTCCCGTCTCTCTTCCTCCCTGCAGGCCAGTAAGCGTCTGGAGAGCGGCGAGATTTCCCAGGAGGATTTCCTGAACATGGCCCACCAGATCAAACACTTCTTCCAGTACCAGGAGGAGAAGCAGCGCTCCGACAGCTGGGACGACGACGGAGAATTCCTCGGCAAGAAACTGCTGGCCTCGCCCACCGCCGCTCAGCCGCGGCCCCCCCGAGACCGCATGGACCCGGCGGAGGTGTCGTACTACGAACACAAGCTCAAACTGAGGAAGACTCAGGTCGCCCACCGAGCCGCCGGGGAGGAGTGGGAAGGCGAGGAGAGCCCGGAGGAGGGGGTCGAGGAAGCGGGGCAGGGTGAGAAGAGCCCCGGACAACCGCTTTCACATAAATACAGCCGGGCGCCACGGGAGAGGCAAGGTGAGCTGAGGGCCATCTGGGGGAATACTTGTTTCTCTTTCCATCAACATGAACAGATTCAGAATATTAATTGAGTTTGTGTGAATTTGTTGTTGTTATTATTATTTGTCTGCCGAATAGGCGTAATTTGCCGTGAGCTGGAATGAGCTAGAAACATGAAACTTGGCACAATAACTGGAAATGATGTGCATGTGCTTCTCAAGAACTATGACCCCAATCGGCCACATGGTGGCGCTGTAACAATTTTCAAGGCCAGCCCCCTCACACCATAAGTCCCATCAATTTGAAATTTGACAGACATGTGCTGCTGAAAAACACATTTTTGACATCTCCTAAACCGTAGGTCTGATAGCTGGCAAATTTTCTGCGAATCCTTATTGGACCAGACTCATCAAAAGTTGGACTAAAGCTTGTTGACACCTCGTTGCGTTTTCAAGATATTGACCAATGAACTGTAAGTCGGCGGGGCTCAGCACATCAATAGACCTAACTTCACAAGCCTTTGGCCCATCGTCTCCAAACTTGCAGCATATGTTCACAAGAGTAGCTGAAACATCCGCTGAAAGTTTCATTCAAATCGGCCACTAGGGGGCGCTTTGAGCGGAAAAGAGGCCACAACCCGTGAACTTGCGGCTGTAATTCTTCATAGCAGGTGAGAGGAGGAGTAAAGAGCGCGAGGAGCCGCGGCCGCCGCTCGGCCCCATGATCGAGGAGTACAACCACGGTAAAGAGTTCCCCACCCTGAAAGCTCTACCGGGCCTTCGCTTCAGGAGGAGAGCCGACCCCAGAGAGCCCAGTGAGTCCACCGCTCCACAACCGATCCATCATCATGTGTTTTTTAATCTGCTTTAAAACTGATCTGTGAAGCCAAAATATTATCTGTTATCTGTCGTCTTTATCCACAGAGAGGTCAGAGGTCAGGTTCTGGAGCTGCGGGGTGTCAGGGTCTCGATCAGTGACACTTCAGCAGGGTTAGAGACTCTTCTAAAGAGATCACAGTTTACACATTTAATCAGGGGTGAAGCTCACACACTCACAACCATATAGACGTGCATACGTAGACGCCGCCTTGGACGCTGCAGCCCGTTACGTCAATGTGGGCGCCATCGACATAAAGTCATCTGGGCATCAATACGGCAGCGACGTCGTTGTTAACGGATCGAAATGATGCCGAAATAACTACATGCTAATGCCGATTTGTAAAAAGTCTGAATTGATGTTTTGTCAGCTCCGTCCGCAAGACGACATTCAAACAACTTTTAAAACGCTTGTTTTCTGAATGGAGTCTGGATCAATCAGTGCACCGGGGGAAAACTTTGGTGTGACTATGAGAGTCTTCAAACTGGGTTTTCCTCAGGATCTCATTCGTACTTTGAATATGTAAATTCAGATGCTTCTATACATTGCAGACAAACGCTGATTATGATTAGCAAAACATCCTCGTAGATCATAAACCCTTTCATTTGTGATGCACCAATACCGATACCAGTATCGGGTCCGATACTCTGCTCATGTACTCGCAAAACGGCCTAGAGCCGGTCGTGCCCCCACGCACCGCCTCGTATGCGGGACTCCCCAGCCTGCCGTGTGTCGCTCACACCCTCCAGCTGGCTGTTAACGAGGCTCTTTAGGCTCAGAGAAGTACTCGTATCGGTACTCGGTAACGGAGAGTACCCAGATGTAAGTACTTGTACTCGGTATCGGTGCATCCCTATCTTTAATATAATAACGACTCGTTGAAATCGTTTTTTGAAATGTAGACGTTATGGTGCTTTTTATCCAGAGAAACGGGTAGCTCCCCCGTTCACTTGTATTTGTTTACGGGCCAGTCTTGCCAGGTCCAAAATGGCGCCTACGTTGACGTAAGATCCATGAGTCGATGCGGCGTCTACTATATACAGTGTCTACGCTCACTACTACATCAGTAGAATCCGATCCAGTTCACACGGAGAGACGTAGCTAGTTAGAGAGAAGAAGAACGTTATCTAGATCTCTTCTCTGTAGTTTCTATCTTCAGTTTATTGGAAGTCAAACATTTAAAATCCTGATTTGAATGTTCTAAAATGTTCTGAGTTTCACTGACGGTCAGAAAACGTCTTCATGAGTTTGTGTCTGTTGTTTCCAGGTGAGAGAGAGTGGACCTCGCCGCTGACGGAGCGGCAGCGCTTAGACGAACACGAGGAGCCAAAGAGCGGCTACGACGCTCCGCGGAGGTACGGCCCACCCGCCGATTCCAGGAACCAGCAGGGCCCCCCGCTGCCCGGCACCGCGGTCCACAGGAAGTCTCCGAGCCCGGCCGGTCTGGACCCGCCAACGCCTCGGTTTGAGCGTGAGCGCCTGTCGCCCTTACACCAGAAAGACTCGGCAGAGATGAGCCCGATCCCTCGCTTCGAGAGCCCCAACAGCGAGCACTCGGACGACGGGCCCCTCAACCTGGAGGCCCCCCCCCCTCCGCCTCCCCCCAAATCCATCCTCAAGGCGCCGTCCCGCGTCGGACAGCTGTCCTCCGTCCGACAGCACAGCGAGTCCCCCGGACACACACCTCCGCATGACGGAGGACACCCCCCGCCCCGGTACGACGGGCCTGGACACATGGGCCCCTCCAGACCACAGCCTCCCGGGTGGTACGAAGGCGGCGGCCCCGGGCGCTACGATAACTCGTCCCGGTTTGAAGGGCCTCACCACCAGGGTCCCGGCAGGTTCGACGGTGGCGTTCCGCCTCATCACAACATGCCAGAGAGGTTTGACGGACCCCACATGTCTCACGGTCCAATGAGAGGCGGAGACGGTATGGGCCGCTTCGACGGTCCACCTCACCCTCAGGGGCCCGGGAGGTTTGACGGTCCTATTGGTCAGCAGCCCCCGGTGAGGTTTGAGGGCCCAGGGCCCGGACCGGGTCACTTTGAGGGCCCTATGCAGCGCTTTGACGCACCGCGGCGCTTTGAGAACAACATGGCTCCCGGTCCCGGATCTGGACCGATGGGCTTCCAGCAGCAGCGGCCCATGCGCTTCGACGGCCCTCCAAACCAGATGGGCCCGATGAGGTTTGACGGTCCGATGCACTTTGAGGCCCCCGGTCAGCCCGGACCCAGGTTCGACATACCCCATCAGGGCGGGCCCCCACTCTACGAGTGCCCCCCCGGCCAGCAGGGCCTGCGGTTCGCTCCCCAACACAACCTGCAGCAGCCCATGAGGCCGATGGCCCCGCCCCACTACGACAACCCCATCGCCCCCCCGCAGAACTTCAACATGGCCCCCCAGCGCTTCCCCGAGCCCATTAACACTCAGTTCTCCGCTGGGCCGATGGCGTTCTCCGCTCAGCCCAACATGCAGCCGGCGCCGCCGTTCAACCAGCCGGGACCCGCCCCCTTCTACAACCCCGCTGCCCCCGCTGGCGCCATGCAGCAGCCGGTGAGTCACACGGTTCACAAATTAACAGGCAAAACGTTTGCTTCCCTCTCGGGGTGATGCTCCATGAGAGTCTTCCAACCCTTCAGGATCTCATTCAGACTCTGAAGATGTGAACTCAGATGCATCTTTACGTTGCATCCAAACTTCTTCTGATTTACTAAAAGGTTCTCTGGTTGTTTGTTTGCAGGTCAACATGTTGGGGAACCTCAGCCAGCCCTTCCTGCCTTCGAACCCAGTGCCTTTCGGACAGCAGAGTGAGTTCATCCTCCTGGTTTTAATGTTAATGAATGAAGTGTCTCTAACTGGTCTTGTGTCTCTAACTGGTGTTGTGTCCCTGCAGTTGGACAGGTCGCCCCTCCAGAGAACCACTTCGGTCAGGTCGACGTCAACGACCTGCTGACCAAACTCATCTCCAACGGCATCATCAAACCCTCGCAGCCCGACGCCGCTCCGACCCCCAGCGCCGGTCAGTGAAGCCGTCCTCGCGTTGCTGCTGTTTTTGTATTTTACATTATTTGGACGTTAAAATAATTCTAATTTTGTTTTCCAGAACCGACTTCAACACCTCCGACAGCTCCTCCGCCCGTGGTGGTGGAGGAGGAGGAAGAGGAGTTGGAGGTGGAGGAGGAGGACGAAGATCTCCCAGACCTCACCGGCTTCAAAGTCGACGACATGAAACCGTGAGTGAACGAGTCGACTTCAGAGATGAAATGATCGGCAACTATTCTGATAGTTGATGGTCATAATGTGAAACATTCTCTGGTTCTGGTTCTGCTCCTCAGATGTGACCTTTTTTCATCATTTCTTCAAGTTTCTTAATGAATTGATCATGACTCGTTATTTGCAGTCGTCTGTTCCATGATGTTGTTGTGAAATAGAATGAGCTCCACGTGGTCTGATATCAGTGTTGTGACACATTCTGCCCCCCAGGCGTTACGAGAGCGTGGTGACCAAGCTGTACTCAGGGAACCAGTGCTGCCTGTGCAGCATGAGGTTCACCGCCGCTCAGACCGACCTGTACGCCGACCACCTGGACTGGCACTTCAGGCAGAACCACGCCGGCAAGGTCGCCAGCAAGAAGATCACACACCGCCGCTGGTACTACGGCCTCAGGGTGAGAACATCTCTACCTACGCACTGACCTTTAAAACAGCTGACGGTCGTCCCCATGTTTAAACTCATCTGTGTTTGTGTGCGTCCGCCATCAGGACTGGGTCGAGTTCGAGGAGATCGCCGACCTGGAGGAGCGAGCCAAGAGTAATTTCTTTGAGAAGGAGAGCGAGGAGGATCTTCAGAAGAGCCAGGCGGCGCAGAAGGAGAAGGAGTTCCAGAGCGTGAAAGCCACCAAGGACCAAGTGGGAGAGGTGAGACTCACGGTTCAGCTGATTGATGTTACTGAAGATTCCCAATAATAGAAATCCACCATGTGAGAGATCAGAAATAAAACAAACAAGTGACATCGTGTTTTTGTTTTTCCTCCTGCAGTCGTGTGAAATCTGTCAGGAGGCGTTTGAGACGTACTGGGTGGAGGAGGAGGAGGACTGGTTCCTGAAGGACGCCCTCAGGGTGGACGAAAAGGTACGACACTCCGCCGCCGCCAAGACTCTCACAAAATATATTAGTAGAATGTCAGAATAATATTGGTAAACCGTCAGAAAAATATAAGTGAAATATTTAAAAAATAAAAGGTAAATGTTGCTAAAATGTAATAAGAATCTTGGTAAAGGTGAAATATTAGTAAAATTAACAAAAATATTGATAAAATGTCTGAAAACTTTGTAAAAAACTGATGTGAATGTGTGTTTTCTCTCGTCAGAACTTCCATCCTGCCTGTTTTGAAGATTATAAAAATGTAAGTAACCGATGAATGAATAAATATATAATACTAATAATTCTGAATTAAACTTCAGAAGTTTAACGTGCTGCCGTTTGTCTCCTCAGACGTCGTCGTACCTCGACGTCACGCCGTCGCCCAACAAGCTGCTCACTGATCACCCGCTGAGCGCCTTCATAAAGACCGAAGAGGAGGAGGAGGGCGCTTCATGTGTTGTTGCCGCCGCCGCCGCTGCTGCTGCTTCCGCTGCGGCTGCTGCCATCGCCACCGCCGCTGCCTCAGTCAAACAGGAAGTGAAGACTGAGGCGTGCGAGCTCCCTGATGTGAAAGAAGAGGAAGAGGAGGTTTTAACAGACGAAGTGCAATGTGACGAGAACAAAGCGTAAAGCTCCACGTTTTCTTTGTTTTTTAGAAGAAACGTTGATTTTAGCGTGCGGAGGCGGCGTCCTCCTCAGCGACAATAACTTGAATACATTTTTGTATTTGGATCGTGCGCGACCATTTCAGGTCTCCTGTTTCTCTGTGAATTAATTTAAAGAACAACTGTTGTGTTTCCTTTTGGCTCAGAGATGTAAATGATTTAATTTATAAATTAAAGTATTTTTGGTATCTCTGGTGTGGAACAGCTGCTGTGTGCTTCCTGTTGACGCTCTGTAAATACTTGATTATTGATTACCGACGGGTAGTTTCAGGTGTTTAAAGGTAAGCATCATCCGATCGGACGACGGAGGACTCCGCCTGCTCTCCACCAATCGTTTCTCCGGAGGATCTGAGTCGTCGTCTCCTTTTTGTTTCTCGTTGTTTTCTTCAATAAAAGAGTCTGAAACTAGTTTGTGTGAAGCTGATTTCACTTTTCTGTCATTTAGGTTCAAATAAAGGTTCTAGTTGATTCAACGTCTCTGCTCTGATTTATTTCATCTCAACCACTCCTTTCTTTTAAATGGCTTAACATGAGGCGTGACTTTCTCTTCTTTTTTCTGTTCTTTACTCTTTCCGTCTTTATCTTTCTTTTTTCTCGTCTTCCTTTTTTGTGTTTCTTTTTTTTCTTGTTTGTTCGATTCTCTTTCTTAGTTTTTTTTTTCTTTCTCTTTACTTTTTTTTATTTTCTGCCTCATTTCTATTTTTATTTCTCGTGTTGTCTCTCTCCTTTCATTTTCTTAACTTTCTCGTTTCTTTTTATTTACTTTCGCTTTCTTTTTTCTTTACTTTCTCTTTTCTTTCTTTACTTTCTCTTTTCTTTACTTTCTCTTCTTTCTTTACTTGTTTCTTTTCTTTTTTGTTTCTTTTCTTTTTTTTCTTTACTTCCTTACTCTTTTTCCTTCAATCTTTCACCATCCTCCTCTCTTTACTTTCTCTTTTTCTCTCCACTTTGGTCACATTTTCAGTATGTTATATAATTATAAAAACCTCACATGCGTTTAAATATCTTTTTATTTAAAATCTTTATTTGTGTTTTCATTCTGCCATCCAACAGATTCAGTTTATTCTTAACGTCAAACACATTTAAATCAATAATCAATAATGAAACATCAGATTCAACAAAATCAAATAAAAGTAAACAGCTTCATTAAATATTCAGTTATTGTGCTGACAATAAAATAGAATGTTTCCATGGCAACGCCGGTTACGGATATAAAAATGTGCTTTTAAACTCACCCAAAATATGTTCACTACTTCATGCAGATAGTGTGAACTAAGTATACTTCTGAGGTACTTGTACCTTTACGAGCTGCTTTATATCTCTAGCCCACCACATGTACGAGGGAAATATTTACTGTTGGAAGAAGTACATTTACTTAAGTAAAAGTAGTAATACCACAATTTAAAAGTACTCTGTTAGAAGTAAAAGTCCTGCGTTTAATATCATTCAGTTGACTTGTAATGGAGTATTTCTACACGGTTGTACTGGTACTTCTTTAAGTAAATGAAATGTTGTGATGTAGATTATCAAGTAGCATTAAATGGAAATACTCAAGTAACGTATAAATACCTCGACACTACTTCTATACAGTACTCGAGTACATGTGTTATAGGTACTTTACGGTACCAGTGCTTACAATTCTTCTGCGTACTAAGTACTTTTGCTTTTGATCCTTTAAGTACATTTTGCCAACAATACTTCGACTTAAGTTAAACTTTACTTTAAACATTAAGTGGTGACATTTTGAAGCAGCAGCAGGTTTTTAAACTGCACAGATCTCAGTGTCGTCGAGTTCACTGGAACCACTTTGTTAAACGAGTTCACGGTGGATCCTTCACCTCCAGAAGCGGTAGACTCCCAGAGCGATGGCGAGGCAGGAGAACACCGTCGCTGGGGACGAACACAGGAGACAAAACACCTTCAACCGAAAACTACTTCATCTCACTTCTCTGTGTAACTAACTAAATATCTTTACTCAAGAACTGCACTTAAATACAAAACTGAGGTACTTGTACTTTAAAAATAAAAAGATTAATGATACAAAATATAATCGACAAATAAATGAGGATCTGTTATTATAATTAGAGATGTAAGAAAATATCGATACACTTGCATATCGCCATATTATGTTTTGTGATACTGCATCGATTATTAATTAATAGTTTACATGCAAAGATTTGTGGCAGACACTGGAAATGTTTCTATTCAATTGTCAAGCAAATTTTTAAGTTTTTTATAAATGTCCAAAAGATATTAGTAAATGTCTTAAAAATATGATTAAAATGTCCAAAACATATTAGTAAAATGTTGATAAAATGTCTGAAAAATATTAGTGAAATGTCTGAAAAATATATGTAAAATGTCTTAAAAATATTAGTAAAATGTCTTAAAAATATGTGTAAAATGTCTTAAAAATATTAGTAAAATGTCTGAAAAATATTAGTGAAATGTCTGAAAGATATTAGTAAAATGTCTTAAAAATATTAGTGAAATGCTTGAAAAATATTAGTGAAATGTCTGAAAAATATTAGTAAAATGTCTGAAAAATATTAGTGAAATGTCTTAAAAATATTAGTAAAATGTCTTAAAAATATGAATAAAATGTCCAAAACATATTAGTAAAATGTTGATAAAATGACCAAAAAATAATGTCCAAAAATATGATAAAATGTCTGAAAAATATGATTAAAATGTCCAAAACATATTAGTAAAATGTTGATAAAATGTCTGAAAAATATTAGTGAAATGTCTGAAAAATATATGTAAAATGTCTTAAAAATATTAGTAAAATGTCTTAAAAATATGTGTAAAATGTCTTAAAAATATTAGTAAAATGTCTTAAAAATATATGTAAAATGTCTGAAAAATATTAGTGAAATGTCTGAAAGATATTAGTAAAATGTCTTAAAAATATTAGTGAAATGCTTGAAAAATATTAGTGAAATGTCTGAAAAATATTAGTAAAATGTCTGAAAAATATTAGTGAAATGTCTTAAAAATATTAGTAAAATGTCTTAAAAATATGAATAAAATGTCCAAAACATATTAGTAAAATGTTGATAAAATGACCGAAAAATAATGTCCAAAAATATGATAAAATGTCTGAAAAATATGATTAAAATGTCCAAAACATATTAGTAAAATGTTGATAAAATGTCTGAAAAATATTAGTAAAATGTCTTAAAAATATGTGTAAAATGTCTTAAAAATATTAGTAAAATGTCTTAAAAATATATGTAAAATGTCTGAAAAATATTAGTGAAATGTCTTAAAAATATTAGTAAAATGTCTGAAAAATATATGTAAAATGTCTGAAAAATATTAGTGAAATGTCTTAAAAATATTAGCAAAATGTCTTAAAAATATGTGTAAAATGTCTTAAAAATATTAGTAAAATGTCTTAAAAATATGTGTAAAATGTCTTAAAAATATTAGTAAAATGTCTTAAAAATATATGTAAAATGTCTGAAAAATATTAGTTAAATGTCTTAACAATATTGGTAAAATGTCTTAAAAATATTAGTAAAATGTCTTAAAAATTTGAATAGAATGTCTGAAAAATATTATTAAAATGTTGCTGTTGTACATCAGTGTACTGTTTGATGTGACGGTGTACCTGCGAGGTAGCGGACCGTCTCCAGTTTGAGGGACTCCAGGACGGTTTTGAGCGACGCCACCTGCAGGTCGATCTTCCTGTTGATCTCCATGTTGTCGTGTTCCAGGTCGGCTTTCTGACCACGGGGAGACACACGGTGGTGATGTCATCAACCAGCCACATCAACAACCAATCACATGGGATGAGATGGTGGTATTATACAATCCGTTTACCTTGTGATGGAAGTCTGTACTGGCCTCCATCAGCTTCTTCTCCTGTTCAGTAAACTAAGAAAAACACAACATTTACTTTTTTAATTAACTATAACTAACTAACTTCCTGTTGTCCCTCTCTCTCGTCTTCGTCTCACCCCGTCAGTGATCCGGCTGCTCTGCAGGTTGATGTCCAGTTTGGTTTCTGCTCGGACTTTCAGACTCTCCTCCTGAACACAAACATCCACAAATCAAACATATCTCAACATACGGTAGATTATAAAAAACTTTGCTTTATATTCCAACAAACAGTTAAAACAGCTGAAGTCTTATAAACCAACAGTGACACAGCAGTTAAATATAAAAATATAAAAACACCTTCTGACCTTCAGTCTGTTCTGTAGCTGCTCCAACTCTCGCTTCATTTTCTACAAGAAAATAAAAACTTAAATAATCACTCACATCAGTTTTGGGAAATGTCAGAAAATAACTGTGTTTGGGGAAATAAACTAAGATACTTTACTGAGATAAAGTATCTTAGTTTATCTCTGTAAACTAAGATACTTTACAGAGATAAAGTATCTTAGTTTGTCTCTGTAAACTAAGACACTTTACAGAGATAAAGTATCTTAGTTTATCTCTGTAAACTAAAACACTTTTCAGAGATAAAGTATCTTAGTTTGTCTCTGTAAACTAAAACACTTTTCAGAGATAAAGTATCTTAGTTTGTCTCTGTAAACTAAGATACTTTACAGTGATAAAGTATCTTAGTTTATATCTGTAAACTAAGATACTTTACAGAGATAAAGTATCTTAGTTTGTCTCTGTAAACTAAGATACTTTACAGAGATAAAGTATCTTAGTTTATATCTGTAAACTAAGATACTTTTATGTGAACTCATGCGATTAAAGAAGTAAAATGTTGATGTGTCGTTGTACCATGTTTTCAGAGCGAAGGTTGGCGAACTCGCTCTTCTCCAGGATCACCATGTCCTTCCTGATGGAGTCCAGGTGAGCCATGATCTGCTGCAGCGCGATTTCCTCCAAGAAACAACAAAAGAAAACTTTGTCCTCTCTGTTTGTAAGGTAACTCCCAAACAAGTCTTTTATTTTATTTATTTATAGGTTTGTATGACTGTTTATTAACTCATCTGTTGGGTTTGTATGTTTACAAATGTGTATAACTTTAATGAAAATTAAAGTGTAAAAAACACTAACTGGTTTAAATTGTCTCTTCCTACCTGGTGTGATTTGGTCACCATGTCTTTATAAACGATGTCCATGTTGGCCGTCGCCAGGGTGACGAGAGCTGAAACGATCAGCTCCGCCTGACGCTTCTCGAAACCTGAAACGTAAAAACAACGTGTTGTCAATGACGACCTGCAGAGCAGTGGACAGGTTCAGATTTATAACTCCTCAGGAGAAGACGATCGATGCTTCTTATTTTTATTTAGTTTAATTTCCTGACCGCTGCTCTCCAGCTCCGTCACCATGGAGTGGGAGTCGAAGGTGAGCTTCCGCTGCTCCAGAGGCGTTAGTTCAACCTTCCTCATGTCAAAGGTCGTCGCGGGCGCCGTCAGGTGGAAACCTGCCACACAAAAAACAACATATGTTAACCTTAAAAAGGAAAAGTTAGACATTAAGTAAAATCCTCTCCCTCTCTTAGATGTTCAGATTGATACCGCTTTGTATGTTTTTAGTTTCTTTACTCTTAATTAGTACTCTTATTAGTACTTTTACTGTTTATACAGTGTGGTATTAGTACTTTTACTGTAACAGAGTATTTCTATAGTGTGGTATTAGTACTTTTGCTGTAACAGAGTATTTATACAGTGTAGTATTAGTACTTTTACTGTTTATACAGTGTGGTATTAGTACTTTTACTGTAACAGAGTATTTCTATAGTGTGGTATTAGTACTTTTGCTGTAACAGAGTATTTATACAGTGTAGTATTAGTACTTTTACTGTTTATACAGTGTGGTATTAGTACTTTTACTGTAACAGAGTATTTCTATAGTGTGGTATTAGTACTTTTGCTGTTTATACAGTGTGGTATTAGTACTTTTGCTGTAACAGAGTATTTCTATAGTGTGGTATTAGTACTTTTGCTGTAACAGAGTAGTTATACAGTGTAGTATTAGTTACTTTTACTGTAACAGCGATTTATTACAGTGTAGTATTAGTACTTTTATTGTTTATACAGTGTAATATTAGTTACTTTATTTGTTTATACAGTGTAGTATTCGTACTTTTACTGTAACAGAGGTATTTCTATAGTGGGTATTAGTACTTTTGCTTGTAACAGAGTATTTATCACGTGTAGTACCTTAGTTACATTTTACTGCTAACAGAGAATTTATACAGTGTAGTATTAGTACTTTTATTGTTTATACAGTGTAGTATTAGTACTTTTATTGTTTATACAGTGTAGTATTAGTACTTTTACTGTAACAGAGTATTTCTATAGTGTGGTATTAGTACTTTTGCTGTAACAGAGTATTTATACAGTGTAGTATTAGTACTTTTACTGTAACAGAGAATTTATACAGTGTAGTATTAGTACTTTTATTGTTTATACAGTGTGGTATTAGTACTTTTACTGTTTATAAAGTGTAGTATTAGTACTTTTACTGTAACAGAGTATTTATACAGTGTAGTATTAGTACTTTTACTGTAACAGAGTATTTATACAGTGTAGTATTAGTACTTTTACTGTAACAGAGTATTTATATAGTGTGGTATTAGTACTTTTACTGTAACAGAGTATTTCTACAGTGTAGTATTAGTACTTTTACTGTAACAGAGTATTTCTACAGTGTGGTATTAGTACTTTTACTGTAACAGAGTATTTATACAGTGTGTTATTAGTACTTTTAACACATCTCTGGTCCCAGGGTGCATTGCGGTCAGGGAGCAGTTTCTTCTTCCTCTGTTTATAAACAGTAACTCACCTCTCCAGGTTCTGACCATGGATGTATTGAAGGTTCTACAGGTTCTGCAGGTTCTGACCAGCTGCAGCGCGTTCATCCTGGAAGCTGTTGAGTTAATAGTCTCAGTAAAGTTCAGTTAAAACAGTTTAAAACCAGAGAAACAGGCTCTGTTAGGTTACACCATGGAGGAGATCAGTCAGACAGACAGGAAAGACTTATACAGCTCGAGGACGTCACATCCGGCCTGATGCTGTATTCAGGGACTGTAGGAACTATCACCGTGGTCGCTGTGAAATAACCGGAAACAACACGACAAAAAAAATAAAATAAAAATAAATAAATAAATAAAATGTCTACTTTTACTCCACTACATCTCAGAGGTAAATATTGTACTTTTTTTACTGCACTATATTTATCTGAAATTTACTTTACAGATTATTAAAAAAATTAAAATTATTATAGATAAATATATAACTTCATGGTGAAACTCAGCAGTATATAAAGTCATTAAAATGAGCTCCACCTTTACCAGCTGCAACATTAAAGTGATGAACACATTAATTCATCAATCATTATAGTACAATAATATACAGGTAATAGACATTAGTCTGAAAAGGGCTATTCTGCATAATGAGTACTTTTACTTTTGGTACTTTAAGTATATTTAGATGCTAATATGTTTTTACTTTTATTGCAGGACTTTTACTTGTAACAGAGTATTTCTACACTGTATTGCTATTTTGTTTTACTTAAGTAAAAGATCTGAATACTTCTTCAACCACTGTTGATAATATAATTAAGAATTTATATATATATGTGTGTGTGTGTATGTATATATACATTCTTAATATTATAAATATATATAATATATATATATAAAATATTTTTTATAATTCGCGTGGTCTTTTTTTATTATTATCTATTTATTTATTTTTTATTGTTTTTTTTTATTTGATGTTGGTTTTGTTTAATTTCTGTTGTCCTTTTATGTTTGTCACAGCTCTTTGTTTATCTTTACGCTTCTTCTGTATGTAGATGATTTTAATGTTTTCTGCTGTTACCATGGATACTGACATTTTGAAAAAAATAAAAAACTTTTAATAAAAATAAAAACTCGAAATAAACTATAAAGTTATCACTTAGCAGCTGGTAGGTTTTCTCCGATGATTATTTATTAACATATTGGTATATATAATATAACATATATTTAAACCGGAAGTTCGGTCTTCACAGTGTCAGACACGGAAGCTGTCAATAAAGTTTACAGGTACACGTCACTGTCATGGCCGCCGCTGACAGCTGCAGCTGGTTTCCAGTTTTATCTTTGGCTGTTTCTCTCCTCAAATGTCTGTTTACCAACGCCTAGTGAGTGGGAATCCTTTACTATGATCCTGTTACACCTAGTGCAGAAGTTTCAGAGCGATTGATTCATTCTGTAGATAGATAATCTAAGATCTGCTGCTCGGGTTGTTAGCATGTTAGCATGTTAGCATCCAGCTGCAGAGGACCACACACACACACACACACACACACACACACACACACACACACACACACACACACACACACACACACACACACACACACACACACACACACAGCTACCTGATTGATCAGTTTAGTTTAACTATCCATTGAGATATGCACACATTAACTTCCAAATGGGATGAAACAAAACCTAAAACAACAACAAATAAAACGAGAAGGCAGAAAAGAGACTCAAAATAAAATTAAAGGGACTCTATGTAAGAATCATAGTGTCTTGTTAACAGCTTCACCTGTGTCCGTTAAGTCAACTAAAGTCAGCGTCCTGTTGCTGGCGCTTGTGCTCGCTCTACATAGACATGAAGGAGCATCGCTCAACACAGTGAGGAGACACACGTCAGCTAAAAGCACAATATCACTCTATATTTCAGCTGCTTGGCAGTAATGTTAGCTGACCAGACCAAGGTCTCTCCATGAATCAATGCTGATCCTAGTGTTGGCTTTTCCCGCCTCAGCCTCCCGACCGCGGCCGGAGGGAACGGGGGAGACGCCGGAGTTTTGGTCGGAGACGATAACGTTTCTCTCTGCGGAGCCCCGTCACTTCACAAGACACGGGAAACCTCTGTTGGTCTGGAGGAGCTGCAGCAGTTATTTCTGCACAAACGTGCCACTGAACATTCACTAGATATTCTCAGAGCTAAACTAACTCTTCTGCAGTGTGGAGTGAGCAGCATGCACGTGAGAGGTGGAGAGAGAGAGAGAAGGAGCGTGGTGTGTGAGTGAAGGCAGCAGAGGAGCAGAGACTCCGGTCCTGGAGACCAAAGCTACGGTCTCCCCCGCGTCCTCCGACCGCGGCCAACACTGTTTAACAGCTTCACCAGATACAACCAAGAGGTTTTGGTGCTTCACTGGAGTTTGTGTTGGAGTCTGAGTCTGAACAGCGGAGACACACGAGAGACCATGAGACACCGACCAGCAATGATTTATACCTGAAGAAGTTACAAACAGGAACTTTAAGGAGGGCTCGTTAATTTGCCAACAGACACGTTTTGTAAAACACGGTTTAACACCTTAACTGATTCAATAACAACCTCTGGTTTATTCTGCGCTGATACAGTCCAAGAAGCAGCACCACAGTCTGTAAACCTCTTTGCTTTGACTTTATTTGTGGCTTCATTTCTCAAATCAATAATCTGACATGACCGTTATTTCATCACACAAGTTAACAAAATAGCATTCTACGTCTAACTATTGTGTTGGTGTCTGAATATTTCTGTCGTATATAAAGTCACGTCTACCACCGGAGAGCTTTTCAGATGGCGTGTAGCTCTTTGGCACATTAAACCAGACTTGTACATCTGCTAATCAGTGAGTCTACATTAAAGGGCCAGTTTTCTGTATGGAGTTTGGTGTGACTTTGCCTCCGGTGAGTTAGTGAGCTGTTGTTAATCTTCCTTTGTGTCTGTCTGTCAGTCATTCCACAGACTTCGAGGTGCACAGGAACTGGTTGGCCATCACACACAGTCTGCCAGTGTCCAGGTGGTACCATGAGGTCAGTATGACGGAGGAGTCACTCTGTTGTTGTTTCAGACAGGAAGTGTCCCTCAGAGAGTAGATTTAATATCTTTCTAACCATCACAAGGTCTCCTGTTGTGTTTTTATTCTGACGTTTGCCACCTCGCCATCTTCACTTACATCCTAAAAAAAATCTTCAAACCTTAACCTTCAGTACGTTCTCATTCATCTTTTCTTCATTTGACTGTAATTTCATCTCATGCAGACTTTGGAAACGGTGTATAGTGTACACCAAACCTCACAGAAAAATCTCAAAATTTAAGGATGTCTCTCTTATTTGCCAGTGAACACACGTTATAAAACATTTGAATTATCTTTCGGTGTTGCAGCTTTAACTGGTGAACTATAATGACGTTTTGTTCCTGCAGAACACGTCCGAGTGGACGTTGGACTACCCTCCGCTGTTCGCCTGGTTTGAGTTCGGTCTGTCCCACGTGGCTCAGCACTTCGACAGAAACATGCTGGTGGTGGAGAACCTGAACTACGCCAGCCCGTCGACGGTCCTCTTCCAGAGGCTGTCGGTCATCTTCACCGATCTGGTTTTCATCTACGCTGTCAGAGAGTGAGTCTCACCACAACTCAACCTTTATTATCTCTTATTAAATCTTCATCCATCCCACACACAGAGACGGTTTATTTATACAGCACGAAGGGGATTCAGATAAAAACTAAATTAAAATAGTGTGGTTTGTATTAAAGTGAAGAGAGAGACAACAAACTGTTCTCTAACATCACATTAGAATAAAAACAATAAGCTGAAACATCGACGTCATTCTGGGACTTTTCCTCAAAGTTTCTCTCAGAATTGTGATTAAATGAGCGACTGACTGAATGTCTCGTACATCGAGACAAAATGTCCCACATGCAGTGTTTCTTTAGCTTCGCCCTGATTGGCTGACTCCTCCTCCAGGTGCTGCAGGTGCGTTCAGGAGCAGAAAGGCTCTCGGGACGTTCTGAACCGCCCGTCCTTCGTCCTGGCTGTTCTGCTGCTCTGGAACTTCGGCCTCCTCATCGTCGACCGTATCCTTCAGCTGTGACGCCAGAAACACAATATTCAATCAGAGAGAATCAGGATGTTCTTTAGCTTCTGTTCATCTTAAATCAGAAGTTTGGGATCATTTTGCATCAGGAGGCCGATAAAGAACTACCACAGTTTAGCACTCTGCAGTTCCACAAGCGTGTCGGAGAAATACGGTGGCCTTCAGGTAACGTAAAAACATGAAAGTCTTTCTCTAGAGCCAGAGTTTGGTTTGTCCGTTCTGGGCTACTGTAGAAACATGGAGGACTCCGTGAAGAGGACCCGCTCCCTGTGTAGATATGAAGGACTCATTCTAAGCTAACGAAAACACAACGATTCTTAGTTTTAGCTGATTATACACTAATGAAAACATAGTTCTGAATATGAATGGATGAGTCTTTAATTTCATATAATGAATATATTCTTGCATTGTTATCTGGTATTAGTGGTTAAGTTGACGTCTGCTCTGAGCCTCGATCGTCTCTATAAACACGATGAAACGTCCTTCACGTTTTCTCTCAGATATTCATTTCCAGTATAACGGCTTCCTGTTTGGTTTCCTGCTGCTGTCGGTGGCGAAACACCTGCAGGTACCGACTCGTACTTCAGATGAAGCTCTAAATGTAAAATATAAAAACCAGTATTTCATTTGAACTGCTTCTGTTGTCTGTGTTGCAACAGTCTCGTCACCTGCAGGGGGCGCTGCTGTTCTCCATCCTGCTCAACCTGAAGCACATCTACCTGTACGTGGCTCCGGCCTACGGCATCTACCTGCTGAGGAGCTACTGCTTCACTCAGGACAACAAAGGTACGACACACTCCCCTGTTCACTCTTAGTGTTGATAAGTTAGACGATTAACCCTCTGAGAGCCACAATAGACCCGTTCTAGTCTTTTTAGGGGGGTCTTTAGGGGGAGATAGCAGGTCAGTAGATGTCCACTCAACCTATCAACAACTTGGCACCGTCCAAACAAAAACCAGCTCTTAGAGAGTTCTTCTAAATTCATCGTGTAGTGAGTTTGTGTGCTTTTGTTTGTGTGCAGACGGTTCCGTCCGTTGGAGGAGTTTCAGTCCGCTCCGTCTGCTGGCTCTGGGCGGCATCGTGGCCTCCGTCTGCGCTCTCTCCTTCGGCCCCTTCATTGCCATGGTGAGTGGAGAGTCTTCCTCTACAAACGTTGGAGAATAATACACAGAATTCAGTCTGAAATGTGTCGCTGGGCTGTGTGCAGGAATGTTGCAGAGGATTGTGGGAAGGTATTAATGCAAAAGAGTTCCTGTTAGCCGTAGCACTGTGTTCCTGTGCCGAGTTCCCTTACTAACTTTCTCAGCTCCGGAGGTAGCTGGAACTGAGAAAGTTGGAGGCAGAAATTGCGTTAAAGATGCGGCAGTTAGAGCTGCAGTCAAGTTCGGTGCTCATATCTGCCGTCCCACACGTGCCGCTTGATCCTGCCACTGCATTTGACGTAAGTAAAAATATTTCCCTGGACCTTAAACGGAGGGGAACGTAATAATTGGGGGCTCGTCCGGGATTCTTAAATATGAACATTTTGATTTAATGTAACCGCTTTCAGTGTTTTTCCTGGCTCAAAATGAGGCAGAGGTTGTACAATCCAGGATTTTATGAGACTGTGGTGGGTGGACCTCGGACCCTCTAGGGGGGTCATGCTCCCCGGAAGAAGATTTATTACATTTAAAGTTAAATGAATCAATCTGGTTTACTTTGAAAGCAAACTTAAGAGGCTAGATCTACGAAAATATCTTGTGTTCATTGTGAAACTTTTAAGGCGCACATGTAGAGGCGGCTTTACCACGGCATTTATAAACGGCAGCTGGCGTATGAAACTACATTAAAACATCAAACGGCGTTTTGTCGAGAGCTGGAGGCGGGACGAAATTCAGGCGCCCGTCTCATAATTCTCTATATGCAGGAGAAACCCTGACTTTCAGGCCGGAGTTACTGCACACCTTTTACAGTTTGACTTTATGTTTCTGAGATTATGTTATTTATTCCAGGGTCAGCTCCCTCAGGTCCTGTCCCGTCTCTTCCCCTTCAAGCGGGGCCTCTGTCACGCCTACTGGGCCCCAAACATCTGGGCTCTCTACAACATGCTGGATAAAAGCCTGGCGGTGCTCGGTGAGACTCCGTAACGCCCCGTCTGATCACTTATTAACTTTTATTTTTACAGTTTTTACAAATGTAAATTGCTCGATTACTACCACTTTCCAATTTGTAGGTTTTTGGTGATTAGTGAAATAAAACGATGTTAAAAGTGAAGTATTATTTGGAGCATACAAAGCCAGAACATTGATTTGCCTGTAACGGACTCGTCTACCTGTTCAGGTGTTCGTCTGAAGCTGCTGGAGGAGACGGACCTTCCTCGAGCCTCCATGACGGGCGGGTTGGTTCAGGAGTTTCAGCACTCGGTCCTCCCCTCCGTCACTCCCTCCATCACACTCGTCTGCACTCTGCTGTCCATCCTGGTGAGTCACAACGAACGATTGATAACGTTTCACACATTCACACTTTTCACTCTTCATATGCAGCGAAATGCTGCAAACGCCAGCAGGCTGAGGTGAACAAAACACAGTAGAGTTCAGTAAAGAAACACAGTAGTAAACAGTACCACTGTAAAGAAACGGGCGGCAGAGGGCGGTCTAACTCTGTTTCCTGTCTCTTTTCCTCTCTGCAGCCGGCGGTGGCGTCCATCTGGCGGCGTCCTCGCGGTGCTCGTGGTTTCCTGCGCTGCCTGCTGCTCTGCGCTCTGGGCTCCTTCATGTTCGGCTGGCACGTCCACGAGAAGGCCATCCTCCTCGCCATCCTGCCTCTCAGGTCAGTCGAGTACTGTTTCTATTTTCTGCTCCTTTATACTCCTACTCTCCGACACCTCAGAGGTAAATATTATATACACAGATTACAGCATCAGCGTTGTGTATTCTGAGAGGAGGTAAATGTGAAGAGACTTTTGTTTTGAAGGTTTTTTTTTTGGTCTGTTTCTGCTTCCTGTAGCATCCTGGCGGTCGAGAGCAGAGAGGATGCTGAGATCTTCCTGGTTCTGACCACCACCGGTCATTACTCGCTGTTCCCGCTGCTCTTCACCCCCGAAGGTAAAACACCAGACGGACAGACGGAGGTTTGATCTGAGGAAACTAAACGTGGAGGACGAGGAGTCAGAACTTCCTCCACCACTGGATTTAAACATTTCTTCTTCTTCTCTCTAGTTCTATCAGCTGTGACCTCTGACCTCTGACCTCTGACCTCTTGAGATTCTCACAGCTGATTTTTTTTTAAATATTTTATTGCAGGAGTTGGTACAAATTTACATTTACTTACATATTATGTTTTTCATACTTATATCATTCCTTCAATCATGATATATCATCACAATATAAGAAAAATAAGGAAAATAACAGAAATAAAAAAGAACAATATTAAGGATAAAAAACACACACAAAGTAACAAGAATAAAATAAAATAAAATACAAATTAATAAATAAAATAATAATAATAATACAAAAATTATAAAAATATTATTAAAATGAATGAATGAAAGAAAACAAAACAAACACAAAATAACAAGAAAGAAAAAATAAATCATAATAAATAAAATAATAATAAATGGTGAAAATGAATGAATGAAAGACAAAAACTGAAATAATAAATAAGTATTATAAGTATATAAGTATAAATATTAAGGATAAAAGCAAAATACAAAATAACAAGAATAAATAAATATAAAATATGAATAAATTAAAATAAAAAAATAATAAAAATGATGAAAGTGAATGAATGAAAGAAAATAACAGAAAAGAATATTAGGATAAAAATAAAACACAAATGAGAAAAATTGAATAAATAAATCAAATAAAAATAAACAGATTTATAAAAAAGGAAAAATATTAAGGATAAAAACAAAACACAAAATAACAAGAAAAAATAAAATGAATAAATAAAATAAAAATGAATAAATAATTAAATAATTAAAAAAGGTATTAATGTAATTGTCCTTACTGATGTTGTATCTGAATATTATAATATAATGAGGTTTATTAACTGTTGCAGAGCTGCCCATCAAAGTGGTTCTGATGCTGATGTTCACCATCTACTCGTTCACGGCTCTGAGGAAACTTCACAGGTAAACACATCATTGTGTAGAACATATAATATAACATGCTATATACAAAGACTCCATTACCCAGAGTGCTTTGCAGAGATCCCTCCTGCAGTAATCAGATTACTGACTCTCTCTCCTCTCAGCGATCAGGGCTCTCTGCTCCGTCCTCTGGAGTCCGTCTACCTGCTGGGGCTGCTCGCCGTGGCGGTCGCCTGCGAGGTCGTCTTCCCCCTGTCGCCATGGCAACAGAAGCTGCCCTTCCTCCCCCTGCTGGCCACCTCGGCGTACTGCTCCGTGGGCGTGTGCCACTCCTTCCTGCGTCTGTACGTCAGCCTGCTGAGGCAGGAGGAGAAACCCAAACAGCTGTGAGAGGTCGAAGGTTAGAAAACACACCTACATCCCCTCCTGAACACGTGCCGCTGAGCAACGCACCCAGACGCTGATCAATCAGTCAGGAGGAGGAGCTTCCAATCACTCTGTTTTCTTCTTCTTCTTCTGCTGGATTATTGACCAAACACAGACCACATGACAACAACATCCACCGTAAGCACCAGTTCTGGTGTCGGACTCAGCCGGCGAGCTCTTTTGTTCTTACATTTGTCGACACTTTGGTCTTCAGGCTCAGATTGTGTTGCTAACATGATCTATACAGAACCCTGTTGGACTGCATCATGATCAATACAAGACAAAAACAAACAATCCTCATCTAGTTAGTTCGGGCAATAACAGCACGATCAAAGTTACAATAACATCATGTTTTATACAGGGCTGTTAAATGTTAACGTGATAACACGTTAATTGTTTTAACGCCACCAATTTCTTTAATGCATTAACGCAACTTGTTTTTAGGTTGTAGCATCTCAGTTTTAAAGCTAGAGTGAAGATCCTGGTATCATGTGAAACTAGAAAACCTGATGAATCCATCGGTATCAACCATGTCATACTAGCTGGTCGTGAAGAAGGTTAAATAATGTAATGAATTTACGCTAAATTCTGGCGAGGAAAAACTATCATGTCCATTTTCAAAGGGGTCCCTTGACCTCTGACCTTCAGATATGTGGATGTGTGAGGGCTTTTGTCCAAAATGAAATGAGAATAATGTCTGAAAAAAATGTTTAATAAAGTAAAAGAGTTCAAGTCAAAAAAATTCCCCAAATTTCCAAAAGAAAGTCAGAAAAATATCCGAAACAAGTCTGAAGACAGACACGACCCTTCGTGGGGTTACGTACGGCAGGTTTTTGTCGTCCGTGCATATCTAACATTTTCTAACTACGCGGACGGAGATGGGCGCAGAAAATGGAGAACTTTGAGGAGCTTTGAGAATGTCGGTTTGCCGCGAGGAGAAACCTGCACGGAGCATAAAAGATCCAAACGTTTCCTCGTCACGATTTTCACGTCAACTTATGTCCGGTCCGTGCATTTACTTCTACATCTCAGTCGGTGGAAACTCAACGCAGACTTTATGTACCAGAATTCAACGATGGCTACAAGAACATGGAGTTTCTGGACTGATGAAAAGTGAAACCTCCAGGTGGAAGAAACAAAGTGCTCCGTGGTGAAGAACTACTTCCTGTTTCTAATAAAACAACACGCGGACCAAAACAGAACCGAAAGACTTTTATGATGTTTGTTTTTCTATATTTTTAAATAAAAATAAAGATTAATTTATCCCATTTGTGTATTTTTATTTCATCATTTACTCTAGTACCGTACTTAAAGTCAAATTTGTGGTACTTGTGCTTTACTTGAGTATTTCCATGTTATGCTACTTTCTACTTCTCCTCCACGACATCTCAGAGGGAAATATCGTACTTTAACTCCTCTATGTTTATCTGACAGCTTCAGGTCCTACCTGTCCAGGTAAAACCAGGGATCTCCAGATGTGCTGATGTTGCAGGACTTTAATCTCAGAGAATATAAAAAAATAAATTCTCATAAATTTCAGAATTTAATCTCAAAGAATATCAGTTTTTTTGTCGTAAATTTCCAACTTTAATCTCGGAGAATATCCACATTTTTTTCTTGTAAATTTACCACTTTAATATCAGAAAATATATTTTTTTTTCTCCTAAATTTATGACTTTATAATTTCGCAAATTTGTGAACTTTGTTTTGGTAAATGTACCACTTTAATATCGGAGAATATTTGAGTGTTTTCTCTCATAAATTTACGACTTTAATATTGGAGTATATCCAAGTTTTCTTAATGTAAATTTGTTACTTTAATCTCAGAGAATTCTTTTTTCCTAATATTATGACCTTAAAATTTCACAAATTTCTGAGATTTTCTTGAGTTTTTTCTCCTAAATTTATGACTTTATAATTTCGCAAATTTGTGAGTCTTTACTTGTAAATTTACCACTTTAAACCCGGAAAATATTTGAGTGTTTTCTCTCGTAAATTTACGACTTTAATATCGGAGAATATCCAAGGTTTTTTTGTCATACATTTGACTTTATAATTTCGCAAATTTGTGAGTATTTTCTCGTAAATTTCTGACTTTATAAATTAGCAGATGTGTGAGTTTTTGTTCTTGTAAATTTGCCACTGTAATCTCAGAAATTCAGAGTTTTTTTTCTCATAATATTACCTCCCTCCCCCGGCTCCGTAATCTTTATTTTTTTTACCTAAAGCGGCCCTGCTACACCGTCGTATGATGTCAGAGTTTAAAGGAAATGACACACATTTTGTTTAAAAACTTTATTGATAAGGCAACACAAAACATGATTGGTTGACATGAACGTCTCTCTATTGCACATTAAGAACTGTCAGCGTTGCCGCCAACCTGCAGATCAGATCTGACCGTACGACTACCAGTTAGCAGCTTTAAGGACAAAACGGCCTCCTCTCTAGTCCGTGATCGGTTTCCTCTCCGCAAACACTCCCCTCCGTCGTCTTGATCTCGTCATCGTATAAAAAGTACAAATGTTTACAACTCATTCAGTAGATTCCCTCTGACTTCAAAATAAGAGACCAGTCGCACAAAACTAACGACGACTAAACGCTGTGAAATAAAAATAAAATGTTATTTACCCGTTGTTCATCCAGTCAGACGTCCTCAGAGTTTCTCACAAATGTGGAAACACATTGAAGCAGAGTAAACCTGTCGTCCTTCAAAATAAAACCCAATGAATGACAGTTTGAAGGTTTTAAACGTTTTGGACGAAGTTTCCTCTATTTAAACTTTATTTTTGTGCATAAAAACTGTCAGATTTTGTGTTCCTCATTAAAACCGAATATTCATAACGTAAAAGTATGATTAGAGTTTATCTTAATTAACGTTAAACATTCCCATCAGTGAAATCTGAAACCACGAGAGACCAATGTTTAGGTGTGTCTTAAAGGAAATGATGAAACAAATGATACCGGCGGTCCAACTCGTGCGAGTAAAGCGAGGTGAAAATGATCTTCCCTCTTGGTGTGAGCACATTAGATGTTCAGATTGACGCCACTCTCATGTCTGAACACTAAATATGAAGCTACACATATCAGCTGGTTAGCTTAGCTTAGCATAAAGACTGGAAACGGGGGGAAACAGTAGCCTGGCTCAGTCTGAAGCTCTCTGATTAACATGTTATGTCTTCTTTATTATCTTATTTGTGTCTTTATTTAGATGTTAATCACACCTTGCATGGCGTGCTGTGGTTTGGCTTGGTTTGGCCTAGTTTAGCCTCGGTGTCTCTCTGGACTGGCCCGGTGCCAGAGGAGCTGATCCAGCCGGTTGTTGAGGATTATTTAGTCCTGGAACACGCTCTGTGGTGGAAGACCGAATCGGAAACTATATTTTCTGCCTTTTTTATTTGAGTTTAATGAAAGTAAATCAGTTTGAGGACGTTTTTGAGTTCATATTTTCCTCCTCCAGCCTGCCGGTCGCTGGTCTTTAAGAAACAACCCTCCGTGGAGGTGAAGCTGTCTGTAATCTGCTCCATTACGGCTCAGGATGCTGAACCTTTTAACGCATTAAGAGGATCAGCAGCGTCAGAGCAAAGACAGACTCCTCCCAGCATGCACTGCTCTCAGAAGAGACCCAACCAGCCTCTAACTGTGGTGGGCGATGTGGTCGAAATCACTATCGCAGTGTTACCACGACACGGCAAATATCGGCAAAATGACATGAGAATAAAGAAAAACTGAGAAATAATCAACCATTTTGACAATTTAACACATTTGTTGTAGAAAAATGCAAAACATCAACTGAGTCCTGAATATCGTAAAGTCTTGGATTGTTGGGCTAAATGAGACTTTTGAAGACGTAATTTTTCTCTATTTTCTAGACTAAATGATTGATTGATTGTAAAAGTAATCAGCAGATGAATCGACGATGAAAATAATTGTTAGTTGCAGCCCTAAAACATGAACTGATGGATGCAGCGGTAGACCAACTCCCGTGTTCTGAGGTCAAATTACTGTTTTTGTTAGGGATGCATCGATGCCACTTTTTTTCAGTACTCATTTGGGTATTCTCCGATACCGAGTACCGATACGAGTACTTCTCTGTGCCTAAAGAGCCTCGTTAACAGCCAGCTGGAGGGTGTGAGGACACACGGCAGGCTGGGGAGTCCCGCATACGAGGCGGTGCGCCGCCACCGGCTCTAGGTCGGCTTGGAAAGGCTCGGGGCGAAGGTGCTTCCCGGGGCCGTGGACAAAGCGTCACCTGGGCGGACTGCCTAATTCAGAACATTGCATGACGCATTACATGACGCCTATCAAATTCACTATATTAGTGGTATATTAATGTGCATGTAAACGTAGTCAGTAACAACTTTTGGTGCAATCTGGAGTTGGTACCAAAGAGGTGTTGAGGTTCGACACCCAGCCGTGGTCGTATCTGGTATCTTTGGAAACTGGAGTCATCGCTATAATTCAAAATAAAGTTCTATAGGTTTGAACATTTTTGAACAAACAACGTGATCTCTGTAACGGAGGGGACAGACAGATTTGTTGAAGGATGCTGGAAAACGTCTTTGTCCAAAATGGGTTTGTTTTTCAACCTGGAGACGAGCCGCCGGACGGCCAATCGCAGTCCATCGCAAAGTTTTACATCTTCAGCGTCCGTTGTTTCCCGCCGCCTCACTCTGACCACAAAACAAAAGACGTCTTCAAGAAGACTGCCGGGCGGGGGGGTGGAGTAAGTCGTTTCTCTTATTTTGAAGGGGAGTGAGGGTGGATGGAGGATAGGAGGATTTCTGCTCCAGTCAGTCTTTAGTCGTCCCGGTGAACCTCCGGCGCCGCGCAGCGCCGCGCTCTCACCCCGTCCGGCCCTCCACGATGATCACTAACACCGGCGTCAGGTCCATCAGGTTCTTCAGCATGTCCATGATGTCCTCGTGGTCTTTGGCTCCTTCAATGAACTCCTCCAGGGTCAGCTCACCTGAGGGGGGGGTCAAAGGTCAAAAGACAGTTGGTGGGTTATAATGGAAACTAAATGGGCAGTTTAGTCGCACAGCAGTTTGTCGTATCTCACGAAATGTAATGTATTGATTCGTGTCCATAGACACGATGATGGTCAGCATGAAATCAGTTCATATGTAATCCACGTAATTGTGAACCACGAAGTATAAAAAGCGGCGAACGCCACGTAGGGAGGAGGTCGGGGTTCGTCCAGGAGACTGGCGTTCACGTCAGGTGTGAAACCAGAAGTTAAAAGTTGATTTAGTCGTCACATAACTTCTGTACTTAAGTTCCGCCACTTCTGGAGTTATTTGAACCCAAACCGCACCGTTATACGCAGCGTTGCTTTGCGTTTTGTGTTGTTTTGCTCAACGCTGTTTTGGGCAACGCTGTTTTACGCAACGTTGTTTTACCCAACATTGTTTTACGCAACATTGTTTTACGCAACGTTGTTTTACGCAACGTTGTTTTACGCAACGTTGTTTTATGCAACGTTGTTTTATGCAACGTTGTTTTACCCAACATTGTTTTATGCAACGTTGTTTTACCCAACATTGTTTTACGCAACATTGTTTTATGCAACGTTGTTTTACCCAACATTGTTTTACGCAACATTGTTTTACGCAACGTTGTTTTACGCAACGTTGTTTTACGCAACGTTGTTTTACCCAACGTTGTTTTACCCAACGTTGTTTTACCCAACATTGTTTTATGCAACGTTGTTTTACCCAACATTGTTTTACGCAACATTGTTTTACGCAACGTTGTTTTACCCAACATTGTTTTACGCAACGTTGTTTTACCCAACATTGTTTTACGCAACGTTGTTTTACGCAACGTTGTTTTACGCAACGTTGTTTTACCCAACATTGTTTTATGCAACGTTGTTTTACCCAACATTGTTTTACGCAACATTGTTTTACGCAACGTTGTTTTACGCAACGTTGTTTTACGCAACGTTGTTTTACCCAACATTGTTTTACGCAACGTTGTTTTACCCAACATTGTTTTACGCAACGCTGTTTTACGCAACGTTGTTTTATGCAACGTTGTTTTACCCAACATTGTTTTACGCAACATTGTTTTACCCAACATTGTTTTACGCAACGTTGTTTTACACAACGTTGTTTTACGCAACGTTGTTTTACGCAACGTTGTTCCGCTTGTTCCGCAATGCTACGTAAGCAAGGCTAAAGACGGATGTTGTTTATTTACAGTAGTTTTACTTTTTACGCTGTAACGCCCCGCTGTAAGTAACGCCCCGCTGTAACGCCCCGCTGTAACGCCACGCTGTAACGCCCCGCTGTAAGTAACGCCCCGCTGTAACGCCCCGCTGTAACGCCCCGCTGTAACGCCACGCTGTAAGTAACGCCACGCTGTAACGCCCCGCTGTAACGCCCCGCTGTAACGCCCCGCTGTAACGCCACGCTGTAACGCCACGTTGTGAAGCTACTGTGTTTCCAGCAACTCATGGAACGATAATAATCTCTATAGCATATTGTTCTTTACCTTCTCCCTTCACATCAATCCTCTCAAATATGATGGAGACGATGTCCTCGGGGTCGGTGTCTCTGTTCCGTGTAATGTCCTGGATGGCCTGCAGGAGGAGACACACACAGTCTGAGTCACAGAGAAATCACAACAACAGGAGCATAATATTACGAGAATAAAGTGATAATATTATAAAGTAGTAATTGTACGTGTTATTTTAGAGGGTAAATAGTGTGAAAATGAGGAACGTGGAGCATCTTGTGAAGTTCTACTTTAGTTTAAGTTTCACTAATAACCAAATACTTATATTATACTTATATATCTTTTGGCTCATCAGCAGCACATTATCATCAGGACCTGGAAGAGATTGTTAAAGAAACTGAGTTTATTCTGAAGAAAGAATCACCGGACCTGATGGAGGAAACTGACTCTTTAGAGGAGGAGGACATCTCGTAAAGTTATGACTTTATTCTCGTAATATTACAACTTTTTTTTCTTGAAGACTTTATTTTCATTAAATTATCGGTATCGGTATCGGTGCATCACTAATAATCTGTGATCAAACGTTGGGTATTTGGATCATTTTTCCCAGAATTAAAATTAAGAGGGAAAATGGCAAATAAAGTGTTTTCATTTTCCTTTTCTAATACACATTTTTGCATTTAATTTCTATTTTTAGTTTCAGGATTTTAAATGTTTTCCTTTCATTTTTAACATTAGATTATGGCTGATTATCCTGTGCACTAAAATATAATAATTTACCATTTTCTCTTTTAATTTCCCATTTAATTCTGCTCAATGATCCTGGGCTGCAGAGGGTTAAACGCTCCTCAGCAGACTGGACTCAGTGAAGACCTTCAGACTGGTTTGACATCCAGACTAACTGGGTTGTTGGGAGTCAGTCGTCCCACTTCCAGCAGCTTCCTGTCGGCTGATAAATTGAGCTCATTCAGCAGATTAACACGTCTAATTTCAGAGCTAATCCAGCCCAGTGTTCTGTCGGTGGGAGCGGAGCTGCAGCTGCAGCTCTGCTGATTCAGTCCGTTCACACAGTTTTTATAGGTCGTTTTACAGAAAACTAAATCCTGATCAGCTTCTATTATAACCTTCAATTTCTTTACAAAAACTTACAATACAATATCCACGACAGCGTTGTGCTACTTTGCTTCTTGGCTCTTGGTTAAAGTTAGAAAAAGATTATGGTCAGGTTTTTTTTTCCATCAACCCAAAATGTTTTGTGGTGTTTTCTTTTTAATCTATAAGGGACATGTAATGTTTTATACTTCTGCTGAATATAATCCATCAATCTTATTTCCATAGATGTATTTTGTATATACAGTTCCCTTTGTTAACACTTTATTTTGAAAAGCGGACGTAGTCCCACGTGTCTACTTCCTCTAACTTCTCCAAGGTGGTCTCTAGCTCTCCCGTCAGCTCCGTTCTCTTTATCCATCCATGGTCAGCTCCATCGGGGCCGTTTCAATGCAGAGAACAGAAATGTCAGTATATGGGTGCTCTACAGTCGTAGCGTCGGCCCATTTGACCACGGAGACGAGAGCGACGGACAGCTCGACCGCACGTTACCGCCATACCATAACGTTTCCTGTCCGTGACAGAGTTAGCATGCAGCTTTAGCTCTGCTCTGTGTAGCTCTGCTTTTCCTGTCAATGTGTGAAACCCAAAGTGTTTCCATCCTTTACTGGATGTGTAGTGTTTACCACGCTGGATTTAACATGGGAGGGTGCAGGTCGTATCCACGACGACCCTCCAACGTTTTAGACTCTCTGAGGTTTGTTTTGGTTGACGGATACGGAACGGATATGACGTCACGTTACTCAGACTACCACAATAAAAGCGATAACTTCCTTCTACCTCCACATAGACTCAGATGAAGCAGATATATCTGGCATTAAAGATTCTGGCATTAAATAAATAGCTTTAAAAATCGTAAAAAAAATATATATAGATATATTAGACAGCAAGTGAACACTTTGAACTTTGTGTTGGAAGCAGAAACACACAGTGAGGAGCAGTTTGTTGCAGTTTGTTGTGTTTGTTACCAGTTCAGATATCGGAATCGGTATTGGGAATATTGGAATATCTCTTTTTCGGTGGATTTCTAGACATATATTCTGGATGGACATCAGACAAAACGATATCCTCGGGAAGTGTTTTTCAGTATCTCTACTTCCCCTTCAGGTCTCCGGCTAGAACAGTTGTCTCTCTCATGTGTTTTGTGTCGCGCCTCATTGCCGACCCTTCGGTCTAACTGGTGTCTGTTTGTGTGATGATTACCGAGAAGATGGTCTCCAGCTCCTCCTTGTCGATCTTTCCGTTGCCGTCCTGGTCGAACAGTTTGAAGTACCACTTTAGTTTCTGGTTGATTTCTCCTTTCAGCAGCAGACTGACGGCTGCGATGTACTCCACGAAGTCGATGTAACCGTCCTGCAGGCAGAAGAGAGGGAGGTTAAACCACCGCGAGGCCGTTACGATCACTTTATATATGAAGATGCATTTTGTTTTTAATCTGGACGCTTCGTCAGCTCTCCAGAACTCAAGCTGTGTAAGGCGAGCTGTTTTAATATTTAATAGCTCAGCTTGTCTATCCTGAATTAACATCAGAGATATCTACAACTACATTATGACTAGTCGTAGTTCTTATTCCAGACATCTATAACCTCATCGTGACATCGATGACGTTGCTCATCAAGGCTTCCCATTGGATATCGGCCCAACAAAGCATCTGAACAGTGTCAGCAGAAGCTTTCATTAACTCCGATAGTTCGGTAAAGTGTGAAAGATATTCACAGATTCAAACTTCCCGGATCAATAACTCATAAGTTGTTAAAACACCAACGAGGGCTCTTTCTAACCGTATAGAGGTAGATAACGAGCTACAACCTCATCTTCTAATCACATAACATCGGTCTCTGTGTGCAGCCGGCTGTGAGACGAGAACATGACATGAAATAGAAAAGAGCTCATCATCAGGAGTCTACGTCCAACGAGAGCTTTGTGCACTAGAGAGTTGTGGTAGAAGTCTACAGCGTGTTGTAGGGATGTCACAATACCAGAAATCTAGTAGTCAATACCAATACCAGTGAATTTCCACGATTCTCGATACCAAATTTGATACCATGGTAAAAAACAAAACGACAATAAATCCCTGTACTGTAATTCCAACACGTGCTCTTTTATTAAAAACATTTGAACATTACAAAAACACAGAGGCATGTAGCCTTTAAGTAATAAATAAAAATAATTGACCCATTTCGTTCATTTTGGCGTATCAGCGGCGTGTTATCAATCGATAGTCAGACGACGGACGCTACATACTGACCATGAATGCATCTGGTCCGTCAGCTCAGAGGAGCAGGAGTAGGAGCAGAGGATTTATTGTTGAAGTGAAAAGCAAACGCACCTATTTGGCAATATCTCACGTTTAATCCCAATGCTATAAGGGATCCATGACATTAATGATGTAATCGCCGCGAGGTGGATGGAGCCGTCACAGCCGGTGTGCACGGAGCAGCGGCGCCAGGTAGACCTCCGCAGCAAAAGCTCTACCGGAGAGGCCAGACACACCGCCACCCGACGGCAAAAAGTCTGAGTCAGCGCTCTGCACATGTTGACCATCATCTCTTCTTGTAAAATGTCTGGTGTAATCGGTGACACCGGTGTTGTCACAAGTTCATTAACCGGTGGGAACATTTTCCTCACCGTCACATCCCTACCAACGACCGTTACAGGCATCGTACGGCACCGTCGGTACTGCAGAAGTTTGGCATTGACTTGGTACCGAAGTATCGGTTCTCGTGACATCCCCAGTGTGTTGTAGATTCATTGTCTCCAGACACACTTTATAAACCCACACGGCAGCGCCATGGTTTGAATAGCTTCACCTCTGGTTTACTGAATACTTCCTCCACGGATTATACTTTTTATGTAAGCATAGAAATCACAGAATGTTTGGTCATGAAGGTTTAAAGTCTTGGTAATCATTGTCCAAAATGTGTATGAAGCCTGAGCAAACATTTAAAAACTGAACATTTGAGAGTCCTGTGATCTCCTGGTGTCCCTGACCTCTCAGAACATCCTCCCTGAACTTCACCTCTACACACTCTCAATCCACTTAGCTCGCCATAAACACCCCCAGCGAGGGTAATAGCTCTGCATGCACACGCCGTAAGCCAATTAGAGAGAGCCAACGAAAGTTCTGTTCTGATTCACACGGCGGTCTGGAGCTGATCTCTGCAGCACAACCAGTTTGTTTTATTAAACCACTGGAGAATTGATAAAAAAAAGATTAATAATCTCTAAAAAATACTGGCATCAAAAACTTTTGACATTTGGAGATTTCTGTATATTTCGGTAATTGGATGGCGAGCACTCAGAAACCCACTTATTGTCAATATTTTCAGTTTTCTGGACATTTTCTGGACTGTGTTTCTGCCTTTTTGACAGTTTTTCTGACATTTTTCAGACATTATTCAGACGTACATCATCCTTTGAATGCTCTAGGTCTCTAGTCTGATCCATCCATCCTCTGAATGCTCTAGGTCTCTAGTTTGATCCATCCATCCTCTGAATGCTCTAGGTCTCTAGTTTGATCCATCCATCCTCTGAATGCTCTAGGTCTCTAGTTTGATCCACCAGAGTCACAGCTTTACAGTGAGACCCTATTTATTCATTTATAGAATTCAAAGACTGTTTAGGGACCCCAGGATGCAGATATATTCAGATACACCATTTTAGAATAAGAGACAATAACACATTTATACTTCATTCATTTGTAGTTGCACACATTATAACATTTTATATACAATATTAAGTATTTATCTTTTTGTTACCATTGACAAAGTATTAACTATCTAATCTAAATAATGTTTATAGATGCTTTACAAAGTATTATTAACCATTTAACAAGGTATTATAATCATTAGTCATAACTTTATAATAACCATCCAATTAATGTTTACAAACTAATTGTTAAATATTAACAAGGTGTTACAAATATCTGTCTATGTAATGTTTATAGATGTTTTACACACAATTTCTTAAAGGTTTACAAACAGTATCTTAATCATTAACAGATGCTATATATATATATATATAACATGTTATAATGTGTGCAACAATAAACTGTTAATCCATTACTAATAATA
This sequence comes from Sebastes schlegelii, assembly GCA_014673565.1. Taxonomy (NCBI): domain Eukaryota; kingdom Metazoa; phylum Chordata; class Actinopteri; order Perciformes; family Sebastidae; genus Sebastes; species Sebastes schlegelii. The sequence goes on along the minus strand of CM025834.1, from coordinate 2,247,292 downwards.
AGTAATAATTATTAATTATAATTTGTTGTTTGTTAACAGTACAATAACTATTAACTAAGTTTAATTAACCATCAATTTACCATTTATAAATGATGGTTATTATAAAGTGTTACCGGTGAATCTCGGTCCTTTATAAAGTACACATTTGTTAATGTTCTAAACTTTTGTGCTTTTATTTTGAAAGTTAGACACCAAAGTCCCGTCTGGTCAGCTGAGTGCACATCTATCTGTCCAAAACCAGATAATCGACACAGTTTACACTGAAAGGTCAACTCACTTTTATAGTTTCAGGTAGATTATCTTACTGGAGGAGTCTCTCTGTTCGTTTAACTGCCCTGGGTTCTTCAAACTAGGTTTTTACAAGCTAAAAAAATAATGAAATCTGTATTTTATCATAATTTGTGATTTATTATTTACATGCACACACACACACACACACACGTTTGTCTTTCCATACATGTGAGGACCATCATGCATTCCCTAGCGCCTTGACCCTAACTTTAGTCATCACAATTACATGCCTAACCGCAACTCTTTCCCTTTATTCTAACCTAAACCTAATTCTAACCTGAATCTTGAAACCAAATCTGAACACTCAAACTGTCCTTTGTGTCAAAGTGGGGACCCACCGAAAGGTCCTCACTTTCCAAAAATGTCGTCCCAAAGTTTAAAACACTTTAAAATTCTCAAATCTGCGTATAGAACCAAATCTACACCAAATGCAAAATGTTTTCTTTTCACATTTCTTTCTTTAACATACCTGTAATTGAATAATGTAATTAATCCAGACATAGTGGTATAGATTTCATACTAATATTCCTCCATACAGTGAACAATACACAGATGTAGCCTGGGCATGTTTTACCTTAAACTTTGCATTAAATACTTAAAGGATATATAAGATTATTCTCCACGTGACAAAACCGGTTAAGTTCTTGGAAAGATTGCAGTTGAGCTGTGTCATGACATTAATGACGTTAGAGGGTTAGATCAGATGTGTGGGGTTGTATGAGGTACTTATCCATCGTCAGTGTATTGCCTACAGTAGACGGAGAAACAGACAGAAGTACCTGGACTCCATCACCAGACTCTATTATTGAAAACAGTCATTTTACCTTGCAGATACTTTAGTGTTTTAAAGGGTTAGTTCGGATTCACCAAAGTGTCAAAGGAGCCTGGTGGCTTTGAAGAAAGCATAGATAACAGCTTCTGTTCCCCGTCAGAAAGGGCTGTCTGACAGCGAGGTAAAGCGGTGAAAATATTCTAAATATAGTGTACACTTAAACTGATAATGATGTTTTTAGGTGTCTAAATTGTGTTTTGCTGCTGCCCCCGTCCACAGTAGTACATTTCTTTGCTCCCGTGCTGGTACACCTGTCTGTTTCTCCAAACTCCATCCAAACCGTGCAAAACCACTAAAAACAGACGTAAAACAACTAAACAAAGAAGCTAATCCACTAAGAGGAGACGCTAAACTACAAAAAATATACGCAAAACCACTAAGAAGAGACGCAAAACCAAGAAGAGACGCCAAATCACTAAGAAGAGACGCAAAAACCAAGAAGAGACGCCAAATCACTAAGAAGAGATGCAAAACCAAGAAGAGACGCCAAATCACTAAGAAGAGATGCAAAACCAAGAAGAGACGCCAAATCACTAAGAAGAGACGCAAAAACCAAGGAGAGACGCCAAATCACTAAGAAGAGATGCAAAACCAAGAAGAGACGCCAAATCACTAAGAAGAGATGCAAAAACACTAAAAATAGACACAAAACCACTGAATAGAGATGCAAAACGACTAAAAAGAGACAGTAAACTACTAAGAGAAAATGGGCTGTAAAAATACTAAGGAAGAGAATGAAACCACTAGGAAGAGATGCAAAACAACTACAAAGAGACACAAAAAAAACTATAAAGAGACGCAAAACCACTGAATAGAGACACAAAACAACTAAAATGGGCCGCAAAAACAACTAAAAAGAGATGAAAAACGACTTAAAAAAGACGCAAAACAACTCCATCTACTGGAGTTAATACACTGACTATGTTGAAGTACCTCATACAACCCCACTGAGGAACACCTGAGCTATCCCTTTGACCTCGGCTTCCTGGGTCAAATTACGACGCCTCATCATTTCCTCTGCTCTGTGAACATCACGCTGCTCTCTGTGTTACATCTGAAGTCACTGATGCAAATTATTATTACATGTGAACATACATTTAAGTCCTGAAACAAAAGTTTACTGATTATAAACCTGCAGAGCAGCAGTCAGTAATATTAATATTAATACAACAGTCAGTAATATTAATATTAATACAACAGTCAGTAATATTAATATTAATACAACAGTCAGTAATATTAATATTAATACAACAGTCAGTAATATTGATATTAATACAACAGGAAGTTATTTATAGTGAATGTAAATCGACTGAAGCTGTTGAGTGTTTCATCAGAAGGCTGCAAAATATACAGTTTATATTTTATTATTATTATTCTCTATTGTTAGAGAAGACAACGCTCATAGCTTTACAATGTGTATTTTAAAAATATAATACTTCTTTTATTAAGTACTTCATTACATTACTTAGATATACTGTATATACATGTGTTTATATAAATCTAAATATCCCCTAAACCTTTCATGCCAATATATAATATACATTTAAGTATTATCACTTTCATGTAGTTAAATCAGCAATAGAAGCTGATACTTCAGACTCAGCAATACTTTATTGATCTTAGAGGGGTTTAATTGGTCAATTAATTGGGGCGTTATAGTTATTTTATGAGGTATAAAATAGAAATAAAGGAGTAAGTAATGTGTAAATTATGTACATAATGCTACAATATAAACACAATATATGTAAATATATATAAGTTAGTTATAAAATTAAAAATAACAAATGAGAATATAAGATATATGTACAAATATGTGCATTAAGTAAATTCAAAATGCGGAGAAGTGTGTTAAATATAAATACCAGAATGGTATAAATAAGAATTAATTAAGAGTATTTCTTGATCAAATATAAATGCAGTATTGTTGACAGAGTAACTTCATAAAACCGATAATACTTTTAAACTTTTACTGGTGATACTCTAATGTTTGTGCTGAAGGCCTCCGCCAGGTTTAGACCGGTTCTGATCCAGTGAAACCAGCAGACAAACCAGAGACAAAGACTTCCCCAATAAAAATAAAACAGCTTCCAGTACTCGTCACATTTAGCGTTTAATTCAGAAGCTAAAACCCCTCGCCATGTGTCGGTGTGTCGGTGTGAAACGCACCCCGTCCATGTCGAAGGTGAGGAAGACCTGGTCCACGTAGCTGTTGGCGTTCTCCGTCATGCCCTTCAGATTAAGGATGGCCTTCAGCTCGAACAGCGTGATGAGGCCCGACGGAGACTCCCGCATGAACTTGTTGTACCAGTGGTGCATGTCCTCCGCCAGGATGTCGTCCAGGTTGGAGCCGTGGTTCCCCATTGGTCCGGTCCGACGGCAGCACCGACAAGAAAAACCTCAAGAGAAGGAAGAACGAGGGATTCTCACCCTGAAGGAGAAGACGGGTTTTAGAAACGAAAAGACAAAACCAGCAGCTTGAACTCAGACGAGAACTGATCCTCAGTGGACGGATGTTTGAAGAACATCAAGAAGAGCGTGATGAGGCGGTCTGAAGTCCTTTTATAGAGAAGAAGAACAAAAAGAGTCAAAAAGGTTAGAAATCCGTGGCGGCGGCGGTGGCGGCAGGCTTCAGCACCGGGAGCGTCGAGCCGGCCGACATCCAGGCTGCAGTGACTCTGCAGGCGGAGAGCAGACCTCAGGACTGTCTAACCCACTTAGTTCCTGGAGGAAGAAATCAAAGAAGCACCTAAAATAACTCCCTAATGAGATCAGGCCGCCCGGCCGCAGGTTCTGCTGCCAGAGGCCGAGCCAAGAGGCTTTACCTGGCGAGTTCAGATGAGGGAGTGGGGCTGGCCCTGGAAGCAGGGTGGTTATATAACAGGCTCACCTGGGTGTCCTGGGTCAGACGGAGAGGTTCCCCGTGGTGAGGCAGACGCAGGACGTTTCCACCTGAGACGGGTCAGGTCATGTGTGGACGCTTCAACAGGCATAATAACTGAGTACAAGTACTTTACAATTTAGAGATACTTGTACTGTTTTCTTTGTTTGATGACTAATAAAGAGGCACAGAACCACTAAAAACAGACACAAAACAACTAAAAAGAGACGCGAAGGACTCAAAAGAGGTGAGAAATCCTGGAAAACCTTCAACCCTGGAGCTCTTGTCCACTGCAAGAAATTACATTTTTTATTAATCCTGCATTCTTCACATTGAATAAATCTTCGTTTGGCGACTCAAACTAGGGACGAACCTGAAGACGATCTGAAAGCCACAAAGACGAACCAACATAAAGTTTGCTTCTTGCTGTATCTCCAATAATGATCTCACTAAGAGGCTCAGAGCTGCTGGAAGTGATCCAGTTAAACCATTTAAACCCATAATGACCAGTCCAGAGGAACTATGGGAACACTGGGAATCTGACAGTCTGATCTCCTGTCTGCTTATTTCAGGATTTTAGATTAACAAACAACATGATTTTTTTAATGAAAACATTCAGAATGTAAATTAAATTGAGTAAAAACAATTAACACAAGGATGTATGTTACAAAACATTACTTCACCTGATACAGATAAATCTATGTCCCTATATGTGAGATGTAAAATTACCACAGAGAGACGCAAAACAACTTAAAAGAGATGCAAAACGACTAAATGGAGATGAAAAATTACTTAAAAAGAGACGCAAAACCACTATAAAGAGATGAAAAATGACTTAAAAGAGATCAGAATGAGAATCAGAATGGTGTTTATTGCCAGGTGTAAGAGGTATACACTAGGAATTTTCTTTGGCATTGTTGGTGCAAGACAAACAGTATAATAACAAAAGAATAGATAAAAACGTTAGAATAAAATAATAAAAATGTACAATTTACAAATTACAAATAAGCTATAACAAAGAGATGCAAAACAACTTAAAAGAGATGCGAAACAACTAAATGGAGATGAAAAATTACTTAAAAAGAGACGCAAAACCACTATAAAGAGATGAAAAACGACTTAAAAGAGATGCAAAACATAAAAAAGAGAAACGAAACAACTATAAAGAAACTTAAAACAACTAAAAACAGATGCAAAAAAATTAAGAGACGCAAAATGACTTAAAAGAGACGCGAAACAACTTTAAAGACTAAAAAGAGACACAAAACCATTAATAAGAGATGTAAAACAACTAAAAAGAGACACAAAACCATTAATAAGAGATGTAAAACATCTAAAAAGAGACGCAAAACAAATAAAAGCAGTCGTAAAACAATTAAGAAGAGACAAAAAACGACTTAAAAGAGACGTGGAAAAACTAAAGAGACGCAAAACCATTAAAAAGAGACGCAAAACATTGTGAGGGCGTTTGTGCTGCATTCATGTGGTGTCGGAGTAATCAGAAATACGAGTTCCCGACTGGTAAAATTCACATGAATGCCCCTTTAAGTTGGAAAACAAGAACTCAAAACTGATGTGGGAGGAGAACATCACGGTTGAAGGTTGGGATAGCCTCGTAGTACCTCGTTAGTCTACTTTTACCTGACTAACACCTGAAATCAGAGCCAGATCGGAGCATCAACAGCTTTACGGAGAAACAATGTCGAAGTGTGTTAATCAGATCAGACTGGTCAAGGTCAGGTTAAATCAGAGCTTTTATTATTCTCCACGGTGGAAAACACACTTTAATGACTCAGAAAGTGAAGGACGTTTCCATTTCCACTAATACTAATACTCATACTAATACCACACGTTTAAATACTTTGATTTATGACTAAATACCTGCAGAACTAACAACATTCCCATCAGCCTCAGCTGTATGTTGTGTTTACTGCTAATTAGCTAATGTTAGCATGCTAACATAAGTCTCTTTGTTGTTGTTTTGAGTCTCTTTGTGTTTGTTTTGAGTCTCTTTGTGGTTGTTTTGAGTCTCTTTGTGTTTGTTTTGAGTCTCTTTGTGGTTGTTTTGAGTCTCTTTGTGGTTGTTTTGAGTCTCTTTGTGGTTGTTTTGAGTCTCTTTGTGGTTGTTTTGAGTCTCTTTGTGGTTGTTTTGAGTCTCTTTGTGGTTGTTTTGAGTCTCTTTGTGGTTGTTTTGAGTCTCTTTGTGGTTGTTTTGAGTCTCTTTGTTGTTGTTTTGAGTCTCTGTGGTTGTTTTGAGTCTCTTTGTGGTTGTTTTGAGTCTCTTTGTGTTTGTTTTGAGTCTCTTTTGTTGTTGTTTTGAATCTCTTTGTGTTTGTTTTGAGTCTCTTTGTGGTTGTTTTGAGTCTCTTTGTTGTTGTTTTGAGTCTCTTTGTGGTTGTTTTGAGTCTCTTTGTGTTTGTTTTGAGTCTCTTTTGTTGTTGTTTTGAGTCTCTTTGTGTTTGTTTTGAGTCTCTTTGTTGTTGTTTTGAATCTCTTTGTGGTTGTTTTGAATCTCTTTGTTGTTGTGTTGAGTCTCTTTGTGGTTGTTTTGAGTCTCTTTGTTGTTGTGTTGAGTCTCTTTGTGGTTGTTTTGAGTCTCTTTGTTGTTGTGTTGAGTATCTCTGTGGTTGTTTTGAATCTCTTTGTGTTTGTTTTGAGTGTCTTTGTGGTTGTTTTGAGTGTCTTTGTGGTTGTTTTGAATCTCTTTGTGTTTGTTTTGAGTGTCTTTGTTGTTGTTTTGAGTCTCTTCGTGGTCATTTTGAGTCTCTTTGTGGTTGTTTTGAGTCTCTTTGTGATCAATTTGAGTCTCTTTGTGGTTGTTTTGAGTCTCTTTCTTGTTGTTTTGTGTCTCTTTGTGGTTGTTGTGAGTACCTTTGTGGTTGTTTTGAGTCTCTTCGTGGTCATTTTGAGTGTCTTTGTGGTCGTTTTGAATCTCTTTGTGGTTGTTTTGAGTCTCTTCGTGGTCATTTTGAGTCTCTTTGTGGTCGTTTTGAGTCTCTTTGTGGTCGTTTTGAGTCTCTTTGTGGTTATTTTGAATCTCTTTGTGGTTGTTTTGAGTCTCTTTGTGGTTGTTTTGAGTCTCTTTGTGGTTGTTTTGAGTCTCTTTGTGGTTGTTTTGAGTCTCTTTGTGGTTGTTTTGAGTGTCTTTGTGGTTGTTTTGAGTCTCTTTGTGGTTGTTTTGAGTCTCTTTGTGGTCCTTCTGAGTATCTTTGTGGTCGATTGGAGTCTCTTTGTGGTCGTTTTGAGTCTCTGGTTGTTTTGTGTCTCTGTGGTCGTTTTATTGTCTTTGCTGTCATTTTGAGTCTCTTTGAAATAGTTTTGAGTCTCTTATTGGTATAGCTTGGAGCGATAAATCTCCTCTTTTACATCTTTTTTAGGATACTGCATGGGAACAGATCGGAGATTTGTAATAATATTTACCACATTCACCATCTTAGTTTGCATGTTAGCATGCTAACATTTGCTAATTTGCAGTTGGACTTGTAGTTGGCCTCTCTCCTAAAGTGGTTGTGGACACAGTCTGTGACCTTTGACCTTTAATCAATGAAGCAGACTCCTTGTCCATCACAATGTAGTAACAGCTGACTGAAACACCTGTTGTACCCCCGTATTCTCCCAGCATGCCTCTGGGCTGCAGGTTTGTAGTGTTTGGCTGTGAATCTCTGGTTTCCAAAGTGGCGGCGTTTCTCTGTTGATCTGTTTTATTTCAGGCAGCAGTGAGGCTGGATCTGTGTGTATCAGAGGATCAAACAGATTATCAAGAATAAGATTAAAATACAGCCAGCAGGAGCAGCAGTCAGGTTTCTTCCTCCCACTGGTTCTCCTGTCGAACTCGTCTTTTCCAGGTACGAGTCCTTACGAGTCCTCTGGATTAAGAGTTACAGAGTCATGTGGAAATGTGCCAGCTGTGGAATATCCTCGTCATCACTGTCCCTGAGCTGTAAGTAGAGTTTCAACACTAACGCACCTTTTGTCTCACCTGTTTTATGAAGAGTTAACGCCACAGAGCTGGCCCAAAGAAATTAAACCCCCTACCGGAAAATACATAATAAATACGAAGTTTACATAATAAATACACCATGTGGGTTTCTAGTTATCAAAATGGTACAAAAACGTAGTCTTTGCGCTTGTTTGCTTCTCTTTGTGGTCGTTTTAAGTCTCTGTGGTTGTTGTGAGTCTCTTTGTGGTTGTTTTGAGTCTCTGTGGTTGTTTTGAGTCTTTGTGGTCGTTTTAAGTCTCTGTGGTTGTTTTGCTTCTCTTTGTGGTCGTTTTGAGTCTCTTTGTGGTCGTTTTGTGTCTCTTTGTGGTTGTTTTGAGTCTCTTTGTGGTTGTTTTGTGTCTCTTTGTGGTTGTTTTGAGTCTCTTTGTGGTCGTTTTGTGTCTCTTTGTGGTTGTTTTGAGTCTCTTTGTGGTTGTTTTGTGTCTCTTTGTGGTTGTTTTGAGTCTCTTTGTGGTCGTTTCGCACCTCTAGAGTTAAATTTCTTTACGTAAGTGGTGTTATGTTTTATGGGAGTATTTCTACTTAATGCTACTTTATACATCTCCCTCAATACATTTCAGAGGTAAATTTCGTACCTTTTACTCCACTACATTTATCTGACTATTGCTTTTTTTTTTTTACTTTCCACATTAACATCTTATGAAGAAAACGTGATGTTCTCAATGAAGTAAATTAACACATTAAACTCTTCTTCCACCACCATCAATGCTGAATATAAAACAAGGAACTTTTCCATTAAAACACAGAACATTAAAGAGCAGATAAACATTAATGTAGCGAAAAATATGTCTTTTAATTTCATTGTCAAACGTAAAGGCACAATGTGACGTCTCCAGTTTTCAAACTTTTCTACAGAACTGAGAGTTTCTGTACCTGCTGAGTCTTTGTTTGGTTATAAAAACAATGGTTGGTTGTTAAAAAGTAGTATTTTATGAATGTTTGGAATAAGGCTTCAGGTTTTCCAGCTGTGACAGAATTATCTCAAGACAAGCGTCTATGTTATTTAGACTCTTTACAGTTTGTTGCACAACTCAAAATACACGTACAAACACCTAAATCACATCATCATCATCATCATCATCAGTATCATCATCATCAGTATCAGTCACAGCTCCGAAGGCAGCGAGCATCAAGAAAACATAATAATGAAAACAATCGAAATCACATTATATAAAAAGGAGCGTTGCAGTGTAGGAAGGCTTTAGTCAAGGATTAGTAAAAACAAATTCACATCAATCGTTTTCTTGTCAAGCTGCACTTCATACTGAATTAAAGCTGGACCTTCAGGGAAATTCTTTACAAGACAAACTCGTCGGTTTCCTCGCTTCGTCTTCACCACACCAGAGATAAAGAGGAACCGCGGTGACAGAGTTTCATAAGAATTCGTCTGCACGGTGACAGACTCTCAGACGGGCCTTTATCCTTCAGGCCTCGCTGCTGCAGGGTCTCCCTCGCAGCCCCCCAGGGGCTCATCATGGCTGCAGTGCTCCGACTCAGCCGGACGTCCGGTTGCTCATCAGGCTGAACTCTGATTGGTCGTCTCCTGTGGGAGAAAGAAAACGCTTGAGTTTGCCATGTTATGATTGGAGCATATTGTTTAATGCTAAATGCAGTACCTGTGAGGGTTTCTGGACAATATCTGTCATTGTTTTCCAATAATAAACATAATTTCATGGTAATGTATCAAGACTTAAGTATCGTGATAACAATGTATTGTGACTTAAGTATTCGTGATAATATCGTATCGCGATAATATCGTACCGTGACTTAGGTATTGTGATATCGTATTGTGACTTAAGTATTGTGATAACATCGTATTGTGATAATATCGTATCGTGATAATATCATATTATGATAATATTGTATCGTGACTTAAGTATCGTGATAATTTCGTATCGTGACTTAAGTATTGTGATATCGTATTGTGATTTAAGTATTGTGATAATATCGTATTGTGATAATATTGTATCATGATAATATACTACTATGATAATATCGTATCGTGATAATATCGTATCGTGATAATATCGTATCATGATAATATCATATCGGGAGTTAAGTATTGTGATAATATCGTATCATGATAATATCATATCGGGAGTTAAGTATTGTGATAATATCGTACCGTGACTTAAGTATTGTGACTTAAATATTGTGGTAATTTCGTAATGTGACTTAAGTATTTTGATAACATCGTATTGTGATAACATCGTATTGTGATAATATCATATTGTGATAACATCGTATTGTGACTTAAGTATCGTGATAATTTCGTATCATGACTTAAGTATTGTGATATCGTATTGTGACTTGAGTATTGTGATAATATCGTATTGTGATAATATTGTATTGTGACTTAAGTATCGTGATAATTTTGTATCGTGATCATTTTGTATCGTGATCATTTTGTATCGTGATCATTTTGTATCGTGACATAAGTATCATGATAATATCGTATCATGATTCCCACCCTACGTTTTAGTGACCTGAAACTCTGTTTGCGGGTCAACGAGAGCCCAAAACAGACCGACACAAACATGTAAACATGGAGGAAACAAATTAAAATGTGAGCAGAGAGACTTCGCACTAAAATATTATCAAATATAAAAGAATGAAAATTAGAAATTAGAAATAAAGGTCTGGTTCTCTGCAGATTTTGTGTCTTTAAGCCACTTTAGGTTGTTTAGTTTCAGTAGCAGTCACCTCGCTCATTTCTTCTTCTTTGCTCTCTGTGTTTGTTGCTCTTTCAGTCGAATCTGCTTTCTGTTTTTCTCCAGAGTTTTTCTCCTCCTCCTCTTCCTCCTTTCTTCCTGATGAAGATCCGTCTCCCTCCTCTCCTCCCGTGGATCCCTCCTTCTTCGAATCGTCTTCTCCTCTGGGCTCGACGCTGATCTTTGACTCATCTTCCTCGTGGGATTCGTTTTTCTCAGGACACGTTGAAGGTTTGTCCTCCTTCACCTCGTCTGTTTGACCTTCCTCCATGAAAACCTCTCCTCCTCCTCCTCCTCCTCCTCCTCCTCCTCCTGTTGTTGTTGTTTTGTCTTCTGGTTCAGTCGGGGAGCTCGGAGACGTATCCTCTCCCTCAACGGCGATGCCGACCTCGTCTCCACAGCTGGAGTTCCTGTGGCGGCGGGACGGAGGGCGTCGCCGGATGGAGTGGCGAGCTCTGCCCTGAAGGACCAATGGGAGCGGAGACACACAGGTGAGGTCATTACATTCATAAAGATGGACGCTGATCACGTCACCACCTTTAGAAACTTTAGAATAGTAGAGGATTTATCTGAACAGCCCTTTAACTCTCTGACTGACCTTGATGTGGTCGTTCGACAGGATAGGATCCCTCCTCCACGGTGGGAGGAGCTTCAAAGGAGGTTGGGCCCTCCTCCTCAGTCAACGGAGAGGCGGCGGCGGTGGCGGTGGAGACGGGGCTGGCGGGCAACGCCGCGGACGAGGTGGTTATCGTGGAAGGAGGGGCGGAGCCCGGGGAGGGCGGCGTGAAGGTGGGAGGCAGCAGCCTGAAGCCGGGGCTCTTTGGAGACGGCAGCATGGCCGTGGGAGAGAGAGCCAGGTTGGCCTACACAGAGAGAGTGATGTCACAGTGATGTCACAGTGATGTCACAGTGATGTCAGAGTGCAGCTCTTCGTCCTCGCCAGCAGAGAGCAGCAGAAACCACCTGGACTCACCTGGAGCTTCTCGATCAGAGCAGAGTTCCTCTTGACTTTGGAAGGTGAGGTCACATCTGTAGGCTGCTGACACACACACACACACACACACACACACACACACACAAATTCACCTTATTTCTGGTTTTAGGTGGGAACTTCATAACACTGTGCAAATCACCTGTAGTGCTAGTAAGGCCGGAGATATACTTGCTTTTCGGACATTTGTCTGACAATTTTCAGACAATTTTTTTTCTGACTTTTTTTAGGACATTTTTTTAAAATGAATAAATCAACTTCCCAGTACGAACACTTAATTAGCCCTTATTATTATGTCCTTGTAGGCCATTTTTACCTCCGCCAAGGCCGAATGCTTAGGAAGGCCTTTGTTTGTTGGTTTGTCCGTTTGTCCGTTTGGAGGATAATTTCAAAAGTCTGTGATAGATTTGAATGACATTTTTTAGAGGGGTGGGGTGTGGCACAATAAACAATCTATATAACAATACAACAATAGATTTTGGTGCCGATCCGGATCATGATCCGGCTTAATAACTGCTCAACCTGTGCATGCGACGTAGATGAAACCTACCTTGGCGGAGGTCTGCGCTCTCCGAGTGCACTTCTAGTTTGGTCTTTTTTTGACATTTAAAAAAAAACAAACGTTTCTGACATTTGTCGGACATTTTCCGGTAATTTTTCTGACTTTTTTTACGGACATTTATCGGACAAATTCACCTTAATTCTGTGTTTAGGTGGAAGCTCCTGAAAGTGCTATTAAGGCCAGAGATTTACTTGCTTTTTGGACATTTTAAGGACATTTTTCGTTGTGAAAGTTGTAAAATGAATTAATAACTGAATCCATAACTATTTAACCTGGCGGAGATACACAGTAAAGGTCATTAAAGTGGACATACAGCCGGGGACAGATTATAAAACAATGGGAACAGAGTCACATAAAAGACCCTCACTAAACTTCACTGTGATTGTTCCCTGTAAACACAACGTAATGTTGCCTTCTGTCTCTCACCTCCTGGTCGTCTCCGTGGGTTTTAGTGAGCTGTAAAGAGCGAGGAGGTCGTCGTCTGACCGGCTTCTCCTGCTAAACAAACAAACAATTATAATTAGTACAGTTGTATTAAACCACTATACTGTTACAGTATTAATTACAGCAGACAAAGAGCTTCTAGGATGTTCACGCTGACTGCAGTAAACTCACCGCTTCATTACCAGCAGCATCGTGTGGATGAGCCGAGCCTTTGAATCTTCCTGCAAGTTCAGCCACAGAGCGCCGGGATGGAGCCTCCTCCTGAGAGAAGGAAACAAGGAAGGAAGGAAGGAAGGAAGGAAGGATATAAGGTAAATACCAACAACACTGATTTCATTAATTAAAGATGTCGGTGTTTGTGCTGTGTAACAGACCGATCATTGTGTAATTTCACATCTACATTTCTAAGCTGTGGGAGAATTTATACAGAAACATTTTATCAGCACCAATGACTCGTTCAGCCGCGCTATGATTAAAGAGACTGTTTGTAACTTCTTCAGGTATAAATCATTGCTGGTCGGTGTCTCATGGTCTCTCGTGTGTCTCCGCTGTTCAGACTCAGACTCCAACACAAACTCCAGTGAAGCACCTAAACCTCTTGGTTGTATCTGGTGAAGCTGTTAAACAGTGTTGGCCGCGGTCGGAGGACGCGGGGGAGACCGTAGCTTTGGTCTCCAGGACCGGAGTCTCTGCTCCTCTGCTGCCTTCACTCACACACCACGCTCCTTCTCTCTCTCTCTCCACCTCTCACGTGCATGCTGCTCACTCCACACTGCAGAAGAGTTAGTTTAGCTCTGAGAATATCTAGTGAATGTTCAGTGGACGTTTGTGCAGAAATAACTGCTGCAGCTCCTCCAGACCAACAGAGGTTTCCCGTGTCTTGTGAAGTGACGGGGCTCCGCAGAGAGAAACGTTATCGTCTCCGACCAAAACTCCGGCGTCTCCCCCGTTCCCACCGGCCGCGGTCGGGAGGCTGAGGCGGGAAAAGCCAACACTAGGATCAGCATTGATTCATGGAGAGACCTTGGTCTGGTCAGCTAACATTACTGCCAAGCAGCTGAAATATAGAGTGATATTGTGCTTTTAGCTGACGTGTGTCTCCTCACTGTGTTGAGCGATGCTCCTTCATGTCTATGTAGAGCGAGCACAAGCGCCAGCAACAAGACGCTGACTTTAGTTGACTTAACGGACACAGGTGAAGCTGCTAACAAGACACTATGATTCTTACTAACAGGCCCTTTAAAGCAGAGTGGATGGAAATATAAATATGTTATATCACATAATCCTTGGTTCAATAATCAAGTAAAATCAAATCTTTGACATACGTGACATACAAATACATGCAGCAGTTTCCACTATACGCAATATGTTCTCTTCAAACTACTACTGCTACTATTGCTGGCGCCTGTCGCGCCCTGTGCTGCAGGTTCCTGTCTGTGGTGGCGTGGTGGCAGCGTTGCGACCATGTTAGGAAGGAAATGTGAGTGTTATCATCAGGAAGGCAGCTGCTCATTAGAGACACAGCTCTGAGACATCATGACAACATGTTTCTGTTTCATCAAACAACCACGTTGTGATCTGATGAGGCTCACTATGAGTTCAGCTCCAATGCTAACTGCTGCTGAAACCAGAATATCTCCTTTTTACATTTCTGTTTCTACACCTGTTCAATAAACAACCATCAGAACCATGTGGACGCTTCAAAAGTGTGTTTCCTCTGTTTTGATGGAGCTAAGCTAATGGAAATGCTAACTGTTTGTAGCCACTATAGCTTATGGTTTGTAGCTAAGTTATGGTTAGACAATGTGTTTAGCCTAGATTAAAACAAAGACTGAAAAAAACCAAAAAGCAAAGATTGGAAGCAGGGGGGACTAGCTGGCCTAGCTCCATCAAAACAGACACAATGCTATTACTCCTTCTAGGGAAATGACCAAAAAGACTCAAAGCGAACACAAAGAGACACAGAATGACTACAGAGACTATAGAGACTATAGAGAGACACAGAATGACTACAGAGACTATAGAGAGACACAGACTGACTATAGAGACTATAGAGACTATAGAGACGAGACTATAGAGACTATAGAGAGACGCAGAATGACTACAGAGACTATAGAGACTATAGAGAGACACAGAATGACTATAGAGACTATAGAGAGACACAGAATGACTATAGAGACTATAGAGAGACACAGAATGACTATAGAGACTATAGAGAGACGCAGAATGACTACAGAGACTATAGAGAGACGCAGAATGACTATAGAGACTATAGAGACTATAGAGAGACACAGAATGACTATAGAGACTATAGAGAGACGCAGAATGACTATAGAGACTATAGAGACTATAGAGAGACACAGAATGACTACAGAGACTATAGAGACTATAGAGAGACACAGAATGACTACAGAGACTATAGAGACTATAGAGAGACACAGAATGACTACAGAGACTATAGAGACTATAGAGAGACACAGAATGACTACAGAGACTATAGAGAGACACAGAATGACTATAGAGACTATAGAGACTATAGAGAGACACAGAATGACTATAGAGACTATAGAGACTATAGAGAGACACAGAATGACTACAGAGACTATAGAGACTATAGAGAGACACAGAATGACTATAGAGACTATAGAGAGACGCAGAATGACTATAGAGACTATAGAGACTATAGAGAGACACAGAATGACTATAGAGACTATAGAGACTATAGAGAGACACAGAATGA
>CM025834.1:2201843-2229343 GCA_014673565.1 Sebastes schlegelii | reverse complement strand
ACATCGCCTGGAGGACGCGTGCACACACACACACACACACACACACACACACACAGGGCCGTGCTCATTCTTTCCACAGTGTGTAAAACGACCGTTGAACCACTTCCTCTTTCTCTGACTCACGTGTGTGTGCGTTCATTCCGGTTATTCTCAAGAATAGCTGCTGTTCATAACGTTTAATACAGAATTACATCATATTTATGACACAGTTTGAGTTTCCGTAGTAGCAGGATGCCTTTAGATCAGTTTCTAGTTTTTAGATTTACTGTTATCAACAATCAATGTAATGAACCTTAAAGGGAGATTAGTCCAGTATTTAATCCTCTTATCAACATGGGAGTGGACAAATATGCTGCTTTATGTAAATGCATGTATATATTTATTATCATAAAGTGGGCATGTCTGTAAAGGGGAGACTCGTGGGTACCCATAGAACCCATTTACATTCACATATCTGGAGGTCAGAGGTCAAGGGACCCCTTTGAACATGGACATGACAGTTTTTCCTCGACAACATTTAGTGTAAGTTTGGAGCGTTATCTAACCTCCTTCATGACCAGCTAGTCTGACCTGGTTGGTACCGATGGATTCATCAGGTTTACTAGTTTTAAAGATAAACTCATGTAACCCAGACTCCTGTTGTTGAATGAGGGGAAACTTTAAAACTCTGCGAAACGTCGTCTACGTCAAATTCTTAATTATTCGTGTCTTCTTGTAAATTCGCCTTTAATGCAACACATGAAGTTATTCCAAAGACATTGTGTCTCGGCTGGAAGACCAGGACGAGTGTCTGAAAGCTCTTGGTCTTTGAGGTTGGATTATTTGGTTCCACAAGTTTATCTTAGTTCTACTCTCTATGAGGTTTTGAATGCAGTACTTTTACTTGTAGTGTAGTATTTTCAGTGTGGTATTAGTACTTTTACTACAGTAAGGTTTTGAATGCAGTACTTGTACTTGTAGTGAAGTATTTTCAGTGTAGTATTAGTACTTTTACTGCAGTAAAGCATCTGAATACTTCTTCTGCTGCTGTAGAAACCGGCTTACTATTTGGTGCAACTTTGTGGGTCAAAGTTCACCAAACTTGAAACTCAGATCTACTTCACTCCCGTGAACTAATCCACCAAATCCACAAATCCGCTAATTGTGGCAATTCCATTATTAATTATTAATTATTAATTATTAAATTGCTGTGTTGAATTCATTAGTTCGCAGCGTAAAGAGACTCAAATCTGCAAAAATACGTCCAAATTCTGGTATGTATTTCAATAATTTTGCATCTGTAATATGTTTTCATCGTTATAAAATAGTATAACTTTGATGACTTCACAACAGACGTTACTGAATGTGCTGTCAGTGACCTGCAGTAACCTCCAGGTCAGTGAACACACACACACACACACATGCAGCATGTTGCGCTACACGTTATTCCACATTAATAACACGATGAAAACAAGTCTCACAAATGTCTTAAAAATGAGGAAACTGCTGCATTGACATGTTTTTAAACTTCACAAATAAAATGATTAAAATATCATTTTAATATCTTAAAGTCAAAATAAGTTCACCGACGTGTTTTTACATCACGTTTGGGATCATTCGCGTTTTTATCTGCAGATGTCTTGAGACGTTTGTCGCAGCAAGAAACAGCCTCTGATCCACAAATATGCGTTTAAAACACCGTTGGAAAGCTCCAACATCCGGGTTTCGATGAAGTCGGTGTAGAATTTAAAAGATGGAAATGCGATCTTCTTATAAATCTGATATCTCATCAACACACTGAACTGTTTGTGTACTTGTGAGTGAAAAAACATACTTGTGAACCAGATATTTAAATGGCAAAATAATAACTTTTTTGCAATATTTGAATTCATGTTTTACATTTTATGAAGTAACGTGAATCTGTACGTTTCTCGCTGCAGAAAAACACAAGTGTTGCAATTCATTAAACTGCAAAACATTCAACTTTAACGCCCAAATACAGCTGCAATAAAGGGAGTAAATGAGCTGACGACACGCCTCAAACACCATGTTGATGAAATCTGATGCAAAGTTTGATTTCCTCTGTGCAGTTGCTCAGCGCCAAACAACAAGTTTTCTCAGGACAGATAAAGTTTCTAATCAAATCTAACCTGCCAGATTTATGTATTATTATATCACACAAACAAACAACATCAGAAATGAGCAGAAATGTAATGAAGTCTGGTGAGAGTGAATGAAGTTTACTCCTCTTTGTGTTCTCCAAACAGAACAAAAACAAGTGCAAACTGAGCAGAAGCAGCAGCAGAGAAACATTAGAAGAAGTTTTACCTCCATCCTGCTCGTCGTCTCTCAGCTGCCTCCTTTATGTCGACTATGTGTGAAGCAGAGAGAGAGCTAGAGAGAGAGAGAGTCGGCCTGCAGGTTAAATATAGCAGCAGTCCACTACAGACACATAGTGAGAGAGAGAGAGAGAGAGAGAGAGACAGCAGCTCATGTTCTGTCACATGTTCATCATTTCTCTCTTCTTCTTCTTCTGCAGCAGCTTCATGTAATAACATCTGATTTATGGTCGCACCGCCACAGAAACCAATCAGCGTGAGTGAGTGAGGGGGAAATATAGAAGACGCTGACAGGAGGTCAGCAGCATTAATACACAAGTCAGCAAAACATTTACACAACATAGTAAATAACAATATCTAAGAGCCATGCTATCAGCTCAGTGATGCACATCCCGATCTCACGGGAAGGCGTATAAATAGTACGACATAGGGCTGGGCGATATATCACGATATATCGTGATATAGGTCATTTCATATCTCGATAACGATATATATCAGGATTTTGGGTGTTTTCTGGTAATTCAATAAATTAATAGTCTATATGAAATAACCACACGGTAAAGTATATTGTTGTACTCACCTGTGTGAATTAAATACTTGACAGAAGAAAAGTACTTTGCCAAATGAACATAACTGTTTTATGTGAAGGTTTTATAGCCTATATTGCGATAGAAACGTTATTTTTTATCATATACATTTATACGATAGGCATTTTTATATCGTTTCGACGATATATATTGTCATATTGGGACTTGACAAGGGATTTGTTGGTCTTGACTGGGGACTTGAATCAGGACTTGACTGGTCTTGACTTTGGACCTCGACTGAGGACTTGTTGGTATTTACTTGTTACTTGACTTGGGACTTTTTGGTCTAGACTAGGAACTTGACTTGGGACTCATTGTCTTAACTTGGGACTTAACTTGGGACTTAACTTGGGACTTCACTGGTCTTGACTTGGGACTTGACTCGGAACTTGCTGGCATTTACTTGGTATTTGACTTGGGACCTTTTGGTCTAGACTAGGAACTTGACTTGGAACTCATTGTCTTAACGTAGAACTTAACTTGGGCCTTCAATGGTTTTGACTGGGGACATGACTTGGAACTTGTTAGTCTTGACTTGGGACTTGACTCTGGACTTTTTGGTCTAGACTAGGAACTTGACTTTTTGACTCATTGTCTTAACTTGGGACTTGACTGGGGACTTGACTCTGTCAATTGTTGGTCTTGACTTGGGACTCATTGGTCTTGAGACCTGTTGTCTTAACTTGGGACTTGTCTTTACTCACGACTTGCTGGTCTTAAATTGGGACTTGTTGTCTTTTCTATGGACTTGCTGGTCTTAAATTGGGACTTGTTGTCTTAACGTGGGACTTAACTTGGGCCTTCAATGGTCTTGACTGGGGACTTGACTTGGGACTTGTTTGTATTTACTTGGTACTTGACTTGGGACTTTTTGGTCTAGACTAGGATCTTGTGACTCATTGTCTTAACTTGGGACTTGACTCTGTCACTTATTGGTCTTGACTTGGGACTCATTGGTCTTGAGACCTGTTGTCTTAACTTGGGACTTGTCTTTACTCACGACTTGCTGGTCTTGACTTGAGACTTGCTGGTCTTAAATTGGGACTTGTTGGACTTGTCTTGGGACTTGACTCTTTCACTTGTTGGTCTTGATTTGGGACTTGACTGGTCTTGACTTGGGACATGACTTTGACTTGTATTTATGTCCTAAAAAGTCCTTTTAAACTTAGAATTAAAGGGCAATTCTGGTTAGATTTGAGTTTTCATACTTCAGATTTTCTTCCAGAGTACGATGCCGCTGTTGTGTCTCTAATAAGACGCGAACACTGACTGAATATTTGCTCAACGGCACAATAATCATCTCAGTTTGACCACAGAAACTTAATCATCTCCTCCTTATGAGCTTTTATCAGCCCGTTCAGGTGTTTCTGTTATTTTGTCCACCCCCCCTGAGTGTGGAGATGGTCTAACTCCTCATCAGTTTAATTAGTGTTGTTAATGTGGATGAAGAGGAACCTGCCGCCTGTTGTTGCTCTGCAGGGTGTCTCCGGCGCTCTAAAGGGAAGTTGAGCCACTCGAGTAGAGAAAAGTTCTACTTTCACTTCTCCTTTTTGAGTTTCTTCACTTCTTCCCCCAAACTGGAGAGTTTTCACCACCTTTAAACAACGCTGGTTGCATAAGGAGAGAATCTGAAACCAACAATCCTGGTGAACACACCAAAACAAAAACAACTGATTTTTTGAATGAGGTTTTGAATGGAGGACTTTTGTTTCCTCTTGCAGGGCGGCATTCTGGGATGTGAAACAGCTTTTAAAGATTCTTACAGACAAACACAACAAGGTCAACGGTTAATAATCAAGATTATAAACTCCTCTTCTCCTTTAAGGTGTGTCAGGCTATCTTCGGACCAATCGGTGATGGCGGTTTGTCCTCTGAGCAGAAACACAGGATGTGGTTGGAGGGGAGAAGTGAAGCAGACGGGAAGAAACGCGGCGGCGTTATGATGTTATGAAGGAGGGAAACCATATAAGGTGAAATTAATGCAACAGGAAATGTGACCAGAAAGACGTTACGCAACATCACAGCTTCTGTCAACAACACAGAAAAAAAACACAAACCTGAGTTTTCTGCATGAAATCAGGGCGACTAGAAACACAAAGATCTGAGACATTTTTTATGTTTGATCAAAAATGTGTTTTTAAGGTGTGGAGTTAAACTTAAACTTGACTATGGACGTGATTTGGGACTTGTTAGTCTTGATTTGGGACTTGACTCGGGACTTGTTGGTATTTAGTTGGTACTTGGTGTGGGACTTCACTGGTCTTGACTGGGGACTTGACTTGGGACTTGTTAGCCTTGACTTGGGACTTGTCTCTGGACTTGTTGGTATTTACTTTGTACTTGACTGGGGACTTTTAGGTCTTGACTGGGGACTTGTTAGCCTTGACTTGGGACTTGATTCTGGACTTGTTGGTATTTACTTTGTACTTGACTGGGGACTTTTAGGTCTTGACTGGGGACTTGTTAGCCTTGACTTGGGACTTGATTCTGGACTTGTTGGTATTTACTTTGTACTTGACTTGGGACTTTTAGGTCTTGACTGGGGACTTGTCTTGGGAGTTGTTAGTCTTGACTTGTGACTTTTCTTTACTCAGGACTTGTTGGTCTTGAGTTGGGGCAAGACTTGAGACTTCACTGGTCTTGACGTGGGCATTGACTTGGGACTCATTGTCTTAACTTGGGACTCGAGTAGGGATTTGTTAGTGACTTCTTGGACTTGACTTGGGATTTGTTAGTCTTGACTTTGGTCTTGACTCAAGTACTTGTTGAACTTGACTTGGGACTTGTCGTCTTAACTTGGGACTTGTCGTCTTAACTTGGGACTTGACTTGGGCTTGATTAAGATTTGTTAGTCTTGATGTTGGACTTGACTCAGGACTTGTTGGTATTTACTTGGAACTTGACTTGGGACTTCACAGTTCTTGACTTGGGACTCATCGTCTTGACTTGGGACTCGTTGGACTTGACTTGGGACTTGACTTGTGAATCATCGTCTTAACTTGGGACTTGTTGGTATTTACCTGGTAGTTGACTTGGGACTTTTAGGTCTTGACTTGGGACTTGACTTGGGACTCATTGTCTTAACTTGGGACTTGTTTTTACTCAGGACTTCATTGGTCTTGACATGTGACTTGTTGGACATGACTTGGGACTTGACTTGTGGAGCATTGTCTTAACTTGGGACTTGTTGTCTTTACTCAGGACTTGCTGGTCTTGATTTGAGACTTGAAGGACTTGAGTTGGGACATGACTTGTGACTCATCGTCTTAACTTGGGACTTGTTTTTCTTAACTTGTGACTTGAGACTTCTCAAACAATCCCTGTCTTTTTTTTGAGCATGTTGATATAAAACTGTAAAGCTGAAATTAATCTGAGGTGTTTTATTTGGCGAGTTTATCTTGAAAAGTGTCACTGTAACTTTGTATTTTCTTTACATTCACGACTAATAACGACTTAAAGTCTAAATGGTCAGATTGAGGTTTTAATTATCATTTTATCCGTGTTTTTATCAGCTGAGTTTGACCTCCAACCGACCAAAACGAAGCTCTAGATGTTGTTTCTCGTCAGTCTGCTGCTGTTCTCCAGCGGCTCTGTGCTGCCTCCTGCTGGTTAAACAGAGAGGAAAGACTAATGGTTTTATTTTGGCGTCTAATTTGGTGTAAAAAGAGTTTGTAGTTTTATTATTTATTATTAATAGTTTTATTATTATTATATTATTTATTTTTTGAAGTGTGAATGTGAGTAGAAACATCTGGAATCGGGAGGAAAAAGCAGAAATTTGGTAAAGAAAAAGCACAACATGTCTCGTCGTTCGAGAGCACGATTTATTAATTTTAGAGCATTAATTAAGTCATTTAGAGAGGTGAGAGCTTGAATCAAGTAATTTAAGTGCTGTAAAGCTATTTGAGAACACAAACTACGTAATTAGAGAAATGAGAGCACGGGATATTAATTTCGAGAGCACAAATTAATAATTCAAAATCACGAATGAAGTAATTTGAGAGCATTACATTTAAATTTGAGAGCATGAATTACTAAAATAAGAGCGCAGCTGCAGTCATTCAAGAGCAGAATTTCAGAGGGTAATAATTTATTAATTCAAGAGCATTAATTATGACATCCAAGAGCTTGTATTAAGTAATTAGAAAGCACAATTTATTAATTTAAGAGCACAAAATCAAGAGCATGAATTAAGTCATTCCAGACCACGAATAGAGTAAGCAAAATCAAGAGCATGATTTATTAATTTGAGAGCATTAATGAAGTAATTAGAGAGTCTGAATCAAGTAATTTAGGTATTATTGAGTCATTTGAGAGCACAAACTGATTTATTAGAGAAATAAGAGCATTAATTAGAGAGCACAAATTAATCATTCAAACCACGAATGAAGTCATTTGAGACTCGAGAGTTATGACATTCAAGAGCATTCATCGAGGCATTAGAGAGCACAGCTTGAGGTATTTCAGAATACAATTTATTAAACCTAAAGCACAGCTTAAGTCATTCAAGAGTAATTTATTAATTTGAGAGCACAAGTTAAGCTATTTGAGAGTACCGTTTATTAAATCAAGAGCATGAATTCTGTCATTCCAGAGCACACATTATTCATTTGAGAGTATAATTAATTAATTCAGCATGAATTTAAGTCATCACATCGTTCAGTTTGTGTCAAAACGTGACGTCACAATGAGACGTTTGCTCAAACGGTGAACTTTGTCTCCAGCTGCTATATTTAAAAAACTGTTCGTACAGACAGAAATCCACCACAGAAGAAGAACAGACATTAAACATTAACATTAAAATAAACCACAACAGTCTTCAATAGTTTGTTTATTTCTGATTTTACATTTATAAATAAAAACACGTTGAATAATGTTCCTGCAGGTCGTAGCAACCAAATGTTTTTCTCTCTCTGATACGTGTTTAAGGGCATCGTGTGACAGGATTTCTGGGTAATGTAGTCCTCACGTACACGTAGTAGCTCCCACTGAGTTTCTTTAAATAATCACATTGTGATATTTATCGTTGTTCAGAGTAAATAAAGTTAAACTTCACATCCTGTCTCAGATATAAAACACACTGATTTATTACTGCGCGTGTCATTAAGTCAAACTGTGCAGACACACTTTTCATTTCCACTCCAGACTGCACCATTAATCTACAGTCTGTGAGACGCTTCTAGCTGCTTTGCTTTGGTCTCAACCACAAACAGGAAGTTGTCTTTTCGTATTTTATACGTGACTCATCAGAAGCTCAGTTATTGGTCATCGGTCCAGGTTGGAGATTCTTTATGTTTGGTTAGCGAAGACACAACTTCCATTAAGAGTAGCTTACATGGTTTTAGAACTAAGTGCTCGGTGGTTCTCATGATGCTGTAAATCTGTTTTTTTGGACAGCGAGACTCTTTGGCGTTAAAATGGTCAAATTTAAATTATTATTTTATTTTTTTTATTCCTTCTCTAAATCTACATCCTATATTATTTATTAGGGCCACATTGAGGGAAAAAAAATAATCGGAGATTTCGAGAATAAAGTCATAACTTTACTTCATCAGCACATTATCATCAGTATCAGGACCTGGAAAAGATTGTTAAAGAAACTGCGTTGTCCTCTCGCCCGTTTTGTTGGTTGCTGGTAATAAGTTTTCCTTATAATACAACTTTTTTTCTCGTAAAGTTATGACTTTATTCTCGTATTATTACGACTTTTTTTCTCCAAAATGTATGACTTTATTCTCGTAATCTCAGATTAGTTTTTTTCCTCAATGTGGCCCTAATACTCCGTCTTAACATCCAGCTCGAAGATCATCTTCTGTCAAAGTTCCTCTTTTAAAAATGAAAATAAAACGTGAAGAAAAAGTCAAATGTTCTACTTTTACTGCCTTCTTCAGTCGTCCTCTAATTCTTCTTCGTTGGTTTGTGTCGTCGTAGGTTCATCTCCGTGTCCCCTGGGCGTTGTGATGTGTGTCTTGTGTCGTACTTTTTGAGTCCACATCTGATCTTCTCAGTTTAACAGAGAAAACAATAAAACAATAAGTCAGAAAAGTTGAATAAGAGTGAAGCGTTAAAACCCGATGTTCCCTGTGAGCGACAGTTTGGTTCCCTCATCATGATGAAGATGAAGATCATGAGTCATTGGCAGGTTTGTGAGTTTAGTCTGAGATCCGTGGCGTTCAGTGGCGTCCCGTCTTCTTCTTAAAGATCTTATTAAAAGCGTTTCTCCTGCGGCTGCCGGACGACTCGCTCTCGTCCCCTCCGTCCTCCTCCACGGGGCTCCTCCTGGCTGGGAGCTGGAGGCCCGTCCCCCGACCGCCGCTGCCCGACGAGCTGGACGAGGCGGAGGACGAGAAGACGGTCGGGCCGTCGGCGGCGTCGGACGTGACGTAGAGGGATCGGGTGGAGCCAGAGGAGGCGAGGACGGCGGCCGGGCTGCCCCTCAGCTCCCCGAGGCTGGAGCTCTTCTCCAGGCCTCCTCCTCCTCCTGCTCCACCGACCCCAGAGCCCTGACCCTGCTGGGGGTGGAGCCTGGAGGACAGGAGGAAGGGCTTGGGGCTGTACAAGCCTCGTGATTCGCCGTGAGAGAGAGGGAGGGCGGAGTCAGAGTCGGAGCGGTTCATGATGTCCCTGAGAGAGAGAGCAGAAGCTAACGTTGCTAACATGCTATTTTACTGTGATTGAAAACATGAATATCCAGGACTATTGGCACATCCGCTGGCAAATACATTAACTTGTTTTATCATAATATCAACACGATATCAAACAGTAAAAACTATTAATAGAATTAGAAAACAAGAGTAAGATGTAAAGGATCAAACACAGCAAAGTTAGGAAGGAAACCAGTCAGCAAGAAGAAGTGAGAGATAAAGCTCCGATGTGGCGTACTGACCAACGGTAAACCCTAACACCCAACTCTAAATCCTGAAAACTCGTAAAACTCGTAAACTCTAAATCCTGAAAACTCCTAAAACTCGTAAACTCTAAATCCTGAAAACTCGTAAAACTCGTAAACTCTAAATCCTGAAAACTCACAAAACTCGTAAACTCTAAATCCTGAAAACTCACAAAACTCGTAAACTCTAAATCCTGAAAACTCGTAAACTCTAAATCCTGAAAACTCGTAAACTCTAAAGCCTGAAAACTCGTAAAACTCGTAAAACTTGCAAACTCTAAATCCTGAAAACTCACAAAACTCGTAAACTCTAAATCCTGAAAATCCGTAAACTCTAAATCCTGAAAACTCGTAAAACTCGTAAACTCTAAATCCTGAAAACTCCTAAAACTCGTAAACTCTAAATCCTGAAAACTCGTAAAACTCGTAAACTCTAAATCCTGAAAACTCACAAAACTCGTAAACTCTAAATCCTGAAAACTCGTAAACTCTAAATCCTGAAAACTCGTAAACTCTAAAGCCTGAAAACTCGTAAAACTCGTAAAACTTGCAAACTCTAAATCCTGAAAACTCACAAAACTCGTAAACTCTAAATCCTGAAAATCCGTAAACTCTAAATCCTGAAAACTCGTAAAACTTGTAAACTCTAAATCCTGTCGACTCGTAAAACTCGTAAACTCTAAATCATGAAAACGCGTAAACCTTGTAAACTCTAAATCCTGTCGACTCGTAAAACTCGTAAACTCTAAATCATGAAAACGCGTAAACTTTAATCGTGCCGACTTGTAAAACTCGTAATCTCTAAATCCTGAAAACTCGTTAACTTTAGATCTTGACCACTCGTAAATTTCCTTTCAATATCTGAGAAATAGAAAACGATGAATGAACAAATTCTTAATTTGTAATTTGTACGCAAAAGTTCAGATCGGATCTGTGTGTACGAATGTTTCAGGAATGACGCTCACTGTTTCTGTTTTTTTCCTGTCTTGTTAGTACGTCAGTATCCATGGAAACCGGCCGTGCAGAGGAAGAGGAAGAGGAAGATACCCGGAGCTGCCGGAGCGACCGCGCTGCCTCTGGGCCGTCGCAGCGTCCCCTGCAGGCGGGAGGCTGGACGGCGCCTCCAGAGAAGAGAAGTAGGAAGACCGGAAGAGCACAGCAGAGAAATGAGTGGCGCCTTCAGTGTAGGAAGAAGAGGAGGAAGAGGAGGAGGAGTTGGTGGGGGGAGGACAGAACGAGAGGACGGGGGGATGAGGAAGAGGAGGAGGAGAGGCCGGGCCGATGGAGGGGTGAGACAGGGAGGAGGAGAGAGACGGAGAGGGAACAGAGAGGAACTCCAGCTGGCCAATGGAGAGGCTGCGATGCTGCCGGCCGCTGGGAGGACGTGATGATGTGAACAAGCCACGCCCCTCAGGCTGAGGTAAGCCCCGCCCTTCAACCAACCTCTGAGAGCTGAACGCCAGAGCGGGGTCTCCTATCCTCTGTCGCAGGGGCATCAGACTCTGAACTGCAGGACAGGGAGGAGGAGGAGTTGTTTTATTTTGAAAACCAGAAACACAGGAAGTTCAGACTCAGAAGAAAATACTTTTTAAAACTAGAAGAGTGCAAAAGAGAAAAGGTGCAAAACGTGATAAAGTGCAATTAGCTACAACAACAAAATGATGTCTTGTACATTTTCTTTTTTTTCTGAGCTTCAGAGAGGAATCACAATTATTTAGTTTTCAACAGCTTGTAATGTAACCTTAAGGGCTAAAGTGAGCCTGCAAAGTTGCTTTTAGTTAACTAAACAGGGACCGAATCTTATGCGGCGTATCAATTCAATCAGAGATTTTTTACTCCAAATAAATGTGATTCCAAAACAAGACATATTATGAAAGAAAAACAGGTTTAAAATACAATTTTCCAATCAAGTATTCTTGGAGTTATTAGCTTAAAAAAATAAGACACGTTTTTGTCTTTGTCTGGAATTAAAACATTCAACTGTATGAATTGACTTGTGCCCAAGCTGAAAAACAAAACAGTTACTCAGTGCTCTTAACTGCTGCAGACCTGTAAGTGGATGTTAGTGGAAAGAGGGGAAGCAGGTAAACTGTTGTTAAAATAGTGTTGTGTTTTCCAGGTCTTCAGAGGGTGAAAAGATGAGGAGAAGAAGAAGAAGAAGAAGAGATTCTTCTGGAAAACATCCAAACAGCTTTGTCTGATCTGAGCAGACGGAGGGAGGAAGGTGGAGGAAGAGGAGGGTGAAGCTGCACAGGTGAGGGGGCGTTCACATGGACAGCTGTTGTCCGTCATATTCACAGACATTTGATTTAGTGTAATAGGACTAGGTGGAAACCTAGTATATGGTATTTGGTCAATGTGCTAAATTGTTACAGGTAGTCAGCGGTGTCTATATTATATATTATATACATATTGTATATTATATTGTATATTTGATGTTCATCTGCAATTTTCTGTGGTAAATGGACTTGCATTTATATAGCGCTTTTCTAGTCCGACCACTCAAAGCGCTTTACACTACATGTCAGCATTCACCCATTCATTCACACATTCATACACTGATGGCAGAGGCTGCTAAGGCGCCAACTCTCCCCATCAGGATCTAATCTAAATCCTCATTCACGCACCGATGCCTTCAGGAGCAATTTGGGGTTAAGTGTCTTGCTCAAAGACACATCGACATGTGACCCGGAGCAGCCGGGGATCGAACCACCGACCTTCAGATTGGTGCAAAACCTGCTCTACCCTGAAAGTTGCCTTTTGTCAACATCTAATCTTGGCTTTCTAGCAGAGGTCCGTTAGCTAAATAGCTAATGTGAGTCAGCTAAACTGCCTGACAGCCAGCATCTGTAGCTAACGAGCTAACGTTAATGCACGTTGTTCTGATATGCTGCAACCTTTCAACAAATTTCATAATTGTTCCATAGATAACTCATAAATTTCAGTTTCTCTACTCTTGATATACAAGACTGAGATGTTTTCACATGTTGTCTGAACTTTGACTTTATCACAAATGTTCATGTGAACGCCGCCTGCTGGTTGATTTATACCTCCGTTAGAGAGTTTAAAGCTCTTTTTATTTGTAGGAGTTGAAATGAGGGTTCCCACGATCATTTACCAACAGATTCCTTTCGAGGGATCGTTGGGTCAAATTCAACGAATCAGCAATTTTCTGCTATTTATTCTTCTAATATTAGCGTTTTTTTAGGAGTTATTTAATGTATTAAAAGATTCAGTTCTTTGTTGTTTTTTTCAAGGCCTGAGTAACAGCAAAAACATCATAAAATAGAAATAAATTGAACATTTCTGATTTTGTTAAGTAATGAAAATAATCAATAATTTTGATGAATTAATTAAAAGTAAAGTATCAAAATTACATAAATATATTTTACAATAAAATAATCGTTCAAAATAACTAGCAAATTTTATATAGCTTAAAATATTCAACAGAAAACGATTTTAATGTAACTGAAAATAACACGCCATTTATAAAAGTAATTTTTAATTTAAAAAAGTTTAATAGCTTAATATTCGTATTTTTCATATCAAGTTCAATTATTGATATCATTGAATTTTATGCATTACAGCAATTATTTAAAACTTAATTTTCTTTGAGCCTTGCAATATTACCTCCATATATGATGGATTATATTTTATCATTAATATTATAACTTGTTTTAAAAATGTATTTATTATTATTTCTTTTACATTTACTCTTCACATTTTTAACTAATTTTTTTCCACATTGTGCTAATAGTTTTCTGATAAGCTTCTGACTTTTAAAAGAATATTTTCATCCATTTTTTTGATGTATTTTTCTAATAATCTTCAAATATTTTTGTCATATTTTTGGGAGATTTTAATCATATTTTACTATTAATTTCCGGATATATTTAATAATTTTTTCACATATTTTAATATAATTTTCTTATATTTTTCGGACAGTATTTTAAGTCTTTTAAGTGCTGGTGAGAAAAAAAATGTCGTCTTAATTTTAAAATATTTTACTGTTGTGTGTTTAATCGTAGGAACCCTGACGGCGTTTGGAGGTGCTCGTCAATCACACAGAGGTATGAACCAATCAGAGAGGGGGGAGGCTGATTGAGGGAAGGGCCAACCAGAGTGTTTCCATGGTGACTGGGTGTCTGCGATGCCACTCAGGGGCCAGAGGTCGCTCACTCGTCGGTCCATCTGCCACGCTGCGTCTGGAGGGAGCCAATCAAGAGAGAGAGAGAGATGCCAAGAAAAGAGGAACCAATCAGAGGAGGGGATGGAGACAGGAGGCGGCCCACAGGTGAGCTGGGAGAGGATGAGGTCAGGTAAAGGTTATTTATTCTGATGTTGTCAAACAGGAATGCTGACTAACGCTGACTAGCCAGCGTTCTCCAGCCGTCTCCTCCTCCTGCAGTAGTCTCCAGCGGCGTAGGGGTCTAATCTGGTCCCGTTGGTTCATGTTAACTTTCTCAACTACCACTGGTGATCCTGGAGAGTGAGTGACGGCACATGTTGAGAGAAACTAGGATTTTCTTCAGCCATCGTTAAAAAAACCAAGCCAACAATACTTGCTAGCCAGCGTTAACTAACGTGTTCAGAGAATTATTCTGCCTCCACTTAACTCCGCCCGCTAAACACGTTACCATGGTTACTAACAGGAAAGAGGGCAACACGACCACATTAAAAATGCCATAAAACGACTGAATACAACACCGACAGCGGCGGATTCGTCCACATCGATCTCAATGACAAGAAGACGAATGTAAAGTATCACCAGACCTTTCCAGATCTTGATCATCTAAACTTCTCATCAACTTACACTGCAGCGTCCCGGGAGACATGATGTCCTCGTCCATGTCGTCGAGGTCGTCGGAGAGGAGGACGTGCTGAGTGGTCGGAGGTCGCAGGCCGAGGAAGGACGGGTCCAGGTTGAGGGCAGCGGCCAGCGCTCCCAGACCCGGGTTATTGACCACACAGAAACCCGTCAGACACTCGATCTGCTGCCAGCGGTGGAGCTTCTCCCGCAGCGCCGCCGTCACGTCGCCCAGCGCCTGTCTGAGGGGGGGCCGGGTGTTAACAGGAGGAAACTCCGCAGGTAAGTTTGAACCTGCTGAACGCAAAAGCTCGAGAGTGTTTGTCTTTGTATGCAACCCTTTGAAATTAGAGTTGTTCCGATACAGATACCAGTATCCGAAATGCGTCCGGTATTGCCCAAAATTCGGTATCGGCGAGTACGCCGGTCTACGCACCGATCCGATACCAAAATCTATTAACCCAGAAGAAAATCAACTTCTTTAACCGATTATCAGTTCTTCTTCGCCGCTCCAAAACAGTAGTCTTCACTGTGTTTGTCACAGCTGTTTAATAATAATAATAATAAGAAGAAGAAGAAGAATAAGAATAACGGGAAGAAGAATAATAAGAAATACAAATTATAATAATAACAATGACAATAATAAATAATTCAAAAAAATATTCTATAATAATAACATTACAAATTACAATAGTAATAATAACAATGATAGTTAAAAAAAAAATCGATAATATTGATAATAATAATAATAATAATGACAGTAATAATAATAAATAATTCTATACTAATAATAATAATTAAAAGAATCTAAAATAAACAATTCTAAAAAAGTATAATATAATCATAGCAATAATAACAACGCTCATAATTATAACAGTAATAATAATGACAATTATAACAATAATTAATAATAATAACAAAATAAATAATTCTAAAATATATATATATAATTATGATAACAATAACATTAATAATTATAATAGTAATAATAATAAATAAATTATTAAAAAAAATTCTATACTAGATATTTTTCTTTTATCATGACGGTATCTGATCGATACTCGGTATCGGCCGATATCGCAAGTTCAGGTATCAAAATCGGTATTGGGAAGGAACAAATGGTAACGGAACATTTCTAGTTAAAATTCAACAATATTTGTGTTTGTTTGTCCTTCATTCTGGGTCAAAGGTCACTCACTTGGCAGAGAGGATCTTGTGGTCGACGTCGTCCAGCGAGGAGCTGTGAGCCACATGAAACGTCCCGAACAGAGAGCTCCTCTTCTTCCTGATCTTCTCCGCCTGAAACACCAACAACATCATCATCATCATCATCATCATCATCATCATCAGTGAGTGTGTTTCAGTGTGTGTTGTTGTTGTTGTTGTACTCACCCCCTCTCTGGCCTGCATCAGCTGCTTCTCTGCGCTCTGTTTCTTGATGTTGTAGTACTGGACTTCCACCTCGTGCGTCAGCTGCAGCCACTTCTGCAGACAGTCCGGTGGGGCCCAGCGAGCCCGCGACTCCAGCTCCCTCTCCGCCTTCTTCAGCGCCATACGCACCTACAGAGAGGTGAGTCTTTGATTTTTGGGTTGCTGGATAATAAATAATTCCTGTCAATTGCATTTTTACCGTATTAATTTAGATATTTTCCAAAGTAAAAGTCAAAAGTAAAATCTTTTTCCCCACGGTCTAGTGCAGGGCTCAGCAACCTTTACTATCAAATGAGACATTTTAGGCTAAAAAAATCTGTCTGGAGATGCAAAACATGTGATCATTGTGATGAAGGTAACACAGTTTATAGTCTAAGTATATAGTATATAAGTCTAATGCAGTGAGGACCAAAGAGACAATGTACTACGGAGTATTAGGGCCACATTGAGGGAAAAACATCTGAGATTTACACAATAAAGTCATAACTTTATGAGAAAAAAAATCTTAATATTACGAGAATAAAGACATAACTTTACGAGAATAAAGTCATAACTTTACGAGAAAAAAAGTCATATTACGAGAATAAAGTCGTAATGTTACGAGAAAAAAGTCATAATTTTACGAGAAAAAAAGTCATTTTACGAGAATAAAGTCGGAATATTACGAGAAAAAGTCATAACTTTACGAGAAAAAAAGTCGTAATATAACGGAAAAAAATTGTGTAAAATAACATGTAAAACTACTACTTTATAATATTATGACTTTATTCTCTAAATCTCAGATTTATTTATTCTCCTCAATGTGGCCCTAATACTCCGTCGTCGTACCATAGACCTACAACAATGATAAATAAAATGAAAATGTAAACAAAAAACAGTTATTCATTTCCATGTCTATAACTCCACAGGGAGCCACTGGAGAGGAGCTGAAGAGACGCAGGCTGCTGACCTCTGCTCTAGTGTTACAAATGTTGTCGTGATAGTATTGACTCAGGAGATAGGCGGATCGTCCGTGCCCTAGAAGCCACGCCGTCCGATAACCTGAAACCCGATCGGTGGACTCGTCTACCTGATCCAGCTCCTCCTCGGCGTATTTCTGCCGGCTCCTCTCGTTCTCGGTTCCCTCTCGGAGCTCTC
Source organism: Sebastes schlegelii (assembly GCA_014673565.1). Taxonomy (NCBI): domain Eukaryota; kingdom Metazoa; phylum Chordata; class Actinopteri; order Perciformes; family Sebastidae; genus Sebastes; species Sebastes schlegelii. Next base: position 2,212,174 of record CM025834.1, on the reverse strand, counting down.
GGAGCCGCTGAGCTTCCTGTTTGGCCGAGTCGATCTCGCCCCTCAGCTCCTCCTCCACCTTCACCTTCTCCACCTGAACGCTGTGCTGCTCCTCCTGAGCCTTCTGCAGCCTGAAACAAACACAACATGTGGTTTTGATCGGCTGTTCAACTTCTAGTATTTACTCTTACTACTGCTAGTACTACTGCTAGTACTACTGTTAGAACTACCGTTAGTATTACTGCCACCACTTGTTTTTTTTATGATTTTCATGAATTTTTTTATGGCATACTATACTATTATTATTATTTATGGTATTTTTACGATATGATTTTTTTAATGCTTTTTTTAACGACATGCTTTACTAAGACTTTTTATGACATTTACAACATACCTTAAAAAAGGAATGGTTTAGTATTTTTTAGGGATGTCAGTCGATTAAAATATTTAATCACTAATTAATGAAATTTTGTATTTGTTCAAAATTAACCTTAAAGGGAGATTTGTCAAGTATTTAATACTCTTATCAACATGGGAGTGGACAAGTATGTTAAAAAGTTTTGACATTCTATACCACTTTTTTGAAAAAAATGTAAATGCTATATTATGACATTTTTCGACATATATATATACTATACTATATTTTTTTCTATGATTTATATTTTATACTATATTTTTCAACATACTATGTTATGAAAATGTTGTAATTTTTTTAAGAACTATACGATGACTTTTTTCAAATTTTTTGAAATACTATAATATTACATTTTTGGATGACATGGATGTAAAATTAAACTTGACTTGTTGGCGGAGGGATACAACTGTGAGGCAATAGTTCTAGTCTTCAGTATGAAAGTCCTCCAGTGATAGTTGTCTCTACATCCATGGCTAAACTGCAAACAGGAGCTGCTAATAGATCATTCGGCATCATTTGCCAAAATGTAAACAAATAAATGACGCTCAAGTTGTAACCCACTCACTGAATCCTTGGCAACATTGCAGCAAGTAAAAGGAAAATGTAACCCAGGTCTTAGACTAACAGACCTGTCCTGACTCCCCAGCCTCTCCAGTGGGACTGAAGACACCACTCCCGTTTGGAGATGGGAAGAGTCCTGTCGTCATGGCGCCCATCAATGTGGAGCCTGAGATTAAGCTGGACCAGTTCGTCCTAAAAAGCTTGTTTAGCTTCTTCATCTACTTCTCTGAACGCAAGATTCGCATCATCATGGCCGAAACATTGGTGAGTGACTTTGTATCTGTATGTCATCTTCTCTGTGTCCTTTTTTAGGACTTTGTATGACCAAGTATACTATGACTTTTTCAACGTGCTATACTATGACTTTTTTCGACATATTACACTTTGACTTTTTTCGAATTACAATACTATGACTTTTTTCGTGACTTTTTTCGACATGCTATACTATGACTTTTTTTGTAACTTTTTTCGACATGCTATACTATGACTTTTTTCGTGACTTTTTTCGACATGCTATACTATGACTTTTTTCGTGACTTTTTTCGACATGCTATACTATGACTTTTTTTGTAACTTTTTTCGACATGCTATACTATGACTTTTTTTGTAACTTTTTTCGACATGCTATACTATGACTTTTTTCGACATGCATGTTGAAAAAAATCAGAATAGCATGTCGAAAAAAGTCATAGTATAGCATGTCGAAAAAAGTCATAGTATAGCATGTCGAAAAAAGTCACGAAAAAAGTCATAGTATAGCATGTCGAAAAAAGTTACAAAAAAAGGTCATAGTATGGTAAGTTGAAAAAAGTCACGAAAAAAGTCATAGTATAGCATGTCGAAAAAAGTTACAAAAAAAGGTCATAGTATAGCATGTCGAAAAAAGTCACGAAAAAAGTCATAGTATAGCATGTCGAAAAAGGTCATAGTATAGCATGTCGAAAAAAGTTACAAAAAAAGGTCATAGTATGGTAAGTTGAAAAAAGTCACGAAAAAAGTCATAGTATAGTATGTCGAAAAAGGTCATAGTATAGCATGTCGAAAAAAGTTACAAAAAAAGGTCATAGTATGGTAAGTTGAAAAAAGTCACGAAAAAAGTCATAGTATAGCATGTCGAAAAAAGTTACAAAAAAAGGTCATAGTATGGTAAGTTGAAAAAAGTCACGAAAAAAGTCATAGTATAGCATGTCGAAAAAAGTTACAAAAAAAGGTCATAGTATAGTATGTCGAAAAAAGTCACGAAACATACTATACTATGACTTTTTTTGTAACTTTTTTCGACATGCTATACTATGACTTTTTTCGACATGCATGTTGAAAAAAATCAGAATAGCATGTCGAAAAAAGTCATAGTATAGCATGTCGAAAAAAGTCACGAAAAAAGTCATAGTATAGCATGTCGAAAAAAGTCATAGTATAGCATGTCGAAAAAAGTCATAGTATAGTGTGTCAAAAAAGTCACGAAAAAATGTCATAGTATAGGATGTCGAAAAAAGTCATAGTATAGCATGTCGAAAAAAGTTACAAAAAAAGGTCATAGTATAGCATGTCGAAAAAAGTCATAGTATAGCATGTCGAAAAAAGTCACGAAAAAAGGTCATAGTATATAGGATGTCGAAAAAAGTCACGAAAAAGGTCATAGTATAGCATGTCGAAAAAGTCATAGTATAGTATGTCGAAAAAAATCATAGTATAGTGTGTCAAAAAAGTTACAAAAAAAGGTCATAGTATAGTATGTCGAAAAAAGTCACGAAAAAAGTCATAGTATAGCATGTCGAAAAAAAGTAATAGTATAGTATAGTATTGTCAAAAAAAGTCACGAAAAAAGTCATAGTATTGTATGTCGCAAATAATTACAAAATAAGTCATAGTGTAGCATGTCAAAAAATGTCATAGTATACTATTTCGACAAACTATACTATGACTATTTTAATGATTTTTCAACATACTTTACTAATACTGTACTGCTATTACCAAAGTTAATTCTACCGTTAGTGTTACCTCCACTAGTACTATTCATTCCTCTTTAATGCTACTTCTACTACTGTTAGTATTCTACCATTACTAGTATTACTCTACTGCTATTACTTCTACTATTATTCTACAAGTAGTACTACAAGTGTTGATATTACAACACTGACTGTTGGCATTACGGTTACTATTATAACCACTCCTACTGTTATTACTATTTCTACTACTGCTTTAACAACACTACAGACTGATTCTGATACTGTAACAATAAGTCATATTTTGCTATTTTATTTGTCCAGCTGCTGTTTCTGAAATAAAGAATGAACCTTTAATCTGAAGTCATATTGTTTTTATTGACTGTTGGTGCCAGCAGGAGGCGCTGGGATCAGTGTGTTTGTGAAATAATGTGTCTCTGAGTGTGTTTGTGTGCAACCGTGTACTGTATATGACCTGTCCTACTGTACGTACTGTACATCACCACCTGTTTGAATCTAATTGACTGACACTGGATCCAATCCAGCTGCTGACACACTGAACATACTGCACAGTACAGCTCTACTACAGTACTACAGGAAGTATTTCTGACGAGTGATAACCTTCTATAGAACAAGAGGGAGTTATTTAAGAATTTAGAATTTAAAAATATTGCCGTATTAAAGCCGTTTCTCATCAGTGCGATGCAAAAATGCGTGTCCAATTTTCATCAATGAGGCCAAATGAGTTTCCTCCTAAATATACAGTATATATACAGTTTATATATACACATATATATACATAATATATGTACATAATATATGTATATATATATACACATATATATACACACATATATATGTGTGTATATGTACATGATATATATATATACATATATATTTATATATACACGTATATATATATACACATATATATGTATATATGTGTATATATATATTCACATATATATATACACATACACACATATACATATATACACATATATATTGCAGCAGTAGAAATCGGTAACAGTGGTAGTAACAATAGTAGTTGTGGTAGTAGAACGATAGTAATAGTAACAGTGGTGTAGTAGGAATGTAACAGTAGTCGTAGAAGTAATAATGCTATTAGTAGTAACAGCAGTAATAGAAGTAGTATCAATAGTGATAGTAAGAGTAAAGGTAGTACACATAGTAATAGTAGTATAAATAGCTGGCTGTAGAGGTATTAATGGAAGGTAGAAACAATATTGTAGTAGTAGTAGGAATACAATAGTAGTTGTAACAGTAGTTGTAGAAGTAATAATACTACCAGTAGTAACAGTAGAAGTAGTAGTATCAGTAGTGATAGTAAGGTTATAGTAACAGTAGTAGAAATAGCTGGTTGTAGAGGTATTAATAGTGGTAGTACAGTAGAAACAATACCGGTAGTAGTATTAGTAGTAGTAGTAGTAGTATTAGTAGTAATACAATTGTAGTTGTAATGGTAGTAACACTGGTCGTAGTAACACGTGGTAACAATAGTAGTAGTAACAGTAGTGGTCATAAGTAACTGTAGTAGTAGGAGTACTACTACTGTGTAGTTATGGTTGGAGGAAACAGAAAAAAGTAGAAGAAGAAACAAGAGCTGTGAAACATGTTACAACACGACACACACCATGTGTGATGTCTTTGTGTATGTTAGTGTGTACATGCAGGTGTGTGTGTGTGTGTGTGTGTGTGTGTGAGCATGCAGACTGAGCTGTTGGCTACTCTTTGACCATATAAGGACTCTAGACAGAGACCGTCCACACACACATCCTCAGTCAGAGTTACTTCCTCTGCTGCTGCAGCTCCGCCACTTTAAAGGTTCATTACATTTAATTATGAAATAAACAAAACAAGACTGAGATCAGGAGTCGTTACAGCTGCTGCTCACACTGAGTCTGTAGTGGTAGTAACAGTAGTAGTAGTACTGACAGTAGTAGTAGTAACAGTAGTAGTAGTAGTAAGAGTAGTATTAGTTGTACTAACAGTAGTAGTAGAGGTGGTAGAACAAATAGTAGTGACATCGGTGGTATAAGCAGTACGGTAGTAGTATCAGTGCAGTAGTAGTATCAGTACAGTAGCAGTAGTAGCAGTAGTAGCAGCGTATTGTTTTGTATGTGAACCGTGATCTGTTGACTTCACCTGTTTAATTAACACGATACAACATGTAAAAGATGGTGAGACAGGTGAGTGTGTCTGAGTATGACTCAGTGTGACTCAGTTTGACTCTGTGACTCAGTGTGAGTCAGTATGAGTCATTATAAGTGAGTACGAGTCGTTGCGACTCAGTATGAGTCATTATGACTCATTATGACTCAGTGTGACTCGGTATGACTCGGTATGAGTCAGTGTGACTCAGTGTGAGTCAGTGTGAGTCAGTGTGACTCGGTATGACTCGGTATGACTCGGTATGACTCAGCGTGACTCAGTGTGACTCAGTGTGAGTCAGTGTGACTCAGTATGACTCGGTATGACTCAGTGTGAGTCAGTGTGAGTCAGTGTGACTCAGTATGACTCGGTATGACTCAGTGTGACTCAGTGTGAGTCAGTGTGAGTCAGTGTGACTCGGTATGACTCGGTATGACTCAGCGTGACTCAGTGTGACTCAGTGTGAGTCAGTGTGACTCAGTATGACTCGGTATGACTCAGTATGAGCTAGGTGCTGCAGGTGTGATGAGGGACTCACTTGTCCTGCAGGTCCTGCAGGCTCTGCTCGGCCCGCTGCAGACCCTCCAGGTCCTTCGACAGCCTCCCCAGGTCGTCTCTGGACTTCCTGGTCTGGACGTAGGCGAACCAGCAGCCGCCCAGCGCCATCAGGATGGACACGCCCAGAACCAGATCCTTCCAGCGGCTGTGACGGCCTGCTGACACACAGACCACGGCCTGTCGTGAGCTATTGCTTAAACATACAGTTAACCACAGATATCACATGACATACATCACATGACATCACATACCCGGCGGCGGTCCAAACAGCACGATGTCCAGAGCTTTGAGCTGCAGCTTCTGAGCATGACTTCTGTCTAAGATCTTCAACACCGACACCGCCAGGGTGGTGTTCTTCACCGCCAGCCTGCAACAGAGACAGGATGGGGTGTGTGGTGGGATCATTAATGAGTTAATTCAGTCTGAGTTTAACCTACACAGGAAGTGGAAACCCAGAAACAAACATTGTCGTGGTCGTGTGTCTGAAAAACTGTTGCGTTCATGAACACTCCGACATCTGAGATCTGAGAGTGGAGACCTACAGGAGACTGTTGTAGGAACCTCAGGAGTGAACCGGAGGAGCTTCTATCGACTATCCAACATATTATCAGTATAGGTTTATGTCTCACGGCTGCTTTAATATGGGGTTATAAGAATATTATCATTATTGGTCTGCAAAAATATCACAAAAGATCAAATATATCTGCAGCTATACTGACACAACAGAAGGTGTAAGCAGACAGAGCTATTGGCTTAAACTTGTATAACATCTGGTATGGCCCTAATTAATGGTGCTAATTGGCTCCGTGGTCCCCAAAGCATTATGGGAAGTGTAGTACTGTACCTGGGTAAGGCCTTTCCATCCAGATGGTGTTTCCTGAAGGTGTCGATGTACTGAGGAAGCTCCACGCTGATGATCAGCCAGTCCTCCACCTGCTGCTCTGTCCAGTTATACACTGAAAACACACAGTACTTTAAATACCTGAAAACAGCTGTTACACATCTGTATATCTCCGTCTCTCTGTTATTACGTCTTCATGCAGTTGATGTCTAAAAATAACCACGTTCCTCCTCGTGTGTCTCTACGTCATCACGGTGACAAATTGAGCTGGAAAATTAAGAAGAAGCCAGAAATAGGATTTTATTTTTACACTCAACACCATTCTTCCTTTTCAATCCCTCCTCACTCCTTTATCCATCTTTCCTTCTTCCCTTTGTTCTGTCTTTCATCCCTTTTTCACTTTTCTTTCCTCTTTTTCCATCTTTCTTTCATCCATTCTTTACTGCTTTCTTTCCTTTATTTGCTTCTGTGCGTCCTCTATTTTCCATCTTTCCTTACTTCTTTCTTTCTTCCATCCATTCTTGACTTTTTTCTTTCCTTCTTTCCATAGCTCGTTCTCTTGTTTTCCATCTTTAGTTCCCTCTTTCCTTTTCCTCCTTCTTTCTTTCCTTCCTTCCGTTTCCCTAACGTACCTATAGATACACGTCAAATAACAGAAAATAAATAATTCTTCTTTCTTTTTTATTGTAGGTGTGCCGTCAAATAACAGAAAATGTATTTATATTTATATATTTTTTATTGTAGGTATGTCATTAAATAACAGAAAATATCTTGTTTTTTACTGTAATATTAAAGAATATATCTTGTTTATTACTGTAGGTACGCCGTCAAATAACAGAAAATTTCTTTTTTTTGTTTTGTTTTTTACTGTAAAAAAACAAAGAAGATATTTTCTGCTATGTGACGGTGTACTGAAAATATCTTGTTTTATAGGTACACCAATAAATAGAATATATATATATATATATTTTACCATTTACTTCTTTCTGTCCTTTTTGTAATCCTTTCTTTGAGTCTTTTTCACTCTGCTCTTTCTTAGCTCCCCTTTTCTTTTCTCTTCTTTATTTTTTCTTAATGTGTTTCCTTTTGGTGTCTGTCCAGCTATTTTTTTCATTAGTTCTTCTTTCCTTCCTCACCTCTCCTCTTCATCCCTCCCATCTCTGCTTCCTTCCTTCCTTCCTTTTTTTCCACAATCTTCCAGAGCCGATAAATCTTTAATTCTGACGTCTTTAAAACAACATGAACCTTAAAGTTATGATTTCTAAAAAGGAAGTTTGGTTCCCTGAGCCGGAGGTGATGATGTGAGCATGTCGCTGTTTTATTGACACAGTAAATAATAAAGTAGAAGACGTGTTTACTGTGAGGAAACCTCAGATCTCCCTCCAGCTCTCGTCTACTGAAGACTTCTTCTGTTGATGTTTATGTGGGTTTGTTTTCGTTTAACTTTCCTTCTGCTGCTTTTAAATCAGCTCAGTGGGAAATATGTTTGGTGTGAAATGTCAAAACTGTTTTTGCTGATCTGATAGATGCTGACAAGCTAACACCAACATATCGGACTATTTATGAACCAATATGACGACAGAAAAGACGTCGTAAACACTCATCACATGTGCTGCTGTAATGGTAGCGAGGCCGCTTGGTCTTCGGCATTCTTGAGGACACAAAGGCCCAATGCTGGCTAATGGTTGGTCTGTTTTAATGTGTTTATTCTTCTTATTTCCTACTTTGTTGTGCTGTAGCCAGGGTCTGAAATTAGCACCCAACACCCACCAAATGTAGATCAATTGTTGGCAGTGGCGGGGTGAAATCGTCAGGCCATCCGCCACTTTGGCAGACACAGAAACGCTAGAGATGGGAATAGAGAATCAGTTCCTAGTTATCTGATTACTCGGCATCTCATGGCTCCGTGACTATCGTTTCCTCTTATTGATGCTTTCACACAATGACGCATACGCACGCTGGATCATTCAGTTTGTTTGAGACCGGAGAGACAAAAAACACTCAAAAGCATGACGCTACTACAAACAAAGCGGAGAGAGCGCACGCTGTTTTTTTACTGATAAAGCGACCCTGAACAACAAATCTGTGTTGAAATCAATAGGATGAGAGTTCGTAAGGTTCGCTGTTAGCAGCTGGTGGGCAGCACAGTCCTGCTTGACTAAATAACAGAGCTACTAACGTTAACGGAGGTGCCATTGAGTTATTATTATGAGGCGTTCAAGCTCTGTTCAAGAAAACACTGTCTCAGAGACGTTTCCCTCACCTTCGGAGCTCTTCCAGGCGGACCACATGTCCTCCACGCTGATGTACAGGTCTACACGGTGGAAGCTGCTCTGTTTGGCTTTGGGGTCGTGATAATTCAGATCCTCCCTGAGAAACTGAGGACGAACGGAGGGACGGAGGGAGACAGGGGAGGGTTGGACATTACTTACATGATTTTCCATCATTTAGTCTTCGCTGAAGACAGAAAAGGTTATTTTTAGTGTGAAAAGCAGGACAATAAACATTTCTGTTTGGTCAGGAGGAGAGTTTTTGTCTCACCTCGTTCGTCTCCGTCGTGTCCACCGTGCCGTCGGCGTCGTCGTCCATCAGTTTGTGGATGCTGCAGATCGCCTCGAAGCTCAGCAGGGAGTTCTCATCCTGACAGAGCTGCTGGTCTATCGCACACAGATCTACAACACAGAGAATAACAACACAAATATATATCAATACTAATAATCTACAACAGGGGAAAGGTGTGGAATTATATTCATGTCTCAGTTCTGAGCGTGCAACGGGACACTTTAAGAAAAGAAAACATAAAAGTTAGATTTTGTAGAGAGATTATGATCAAGATTTTTGATTGCTCAAATTAAATTATTCTTTGGGGGATAATAATTACTCTATAAAATATCATTTATGTGCACGCAAAATAATCTTTTTCTGTGCTCAAACTGTCCGACTGCAGTCTCAGAATTTAGATAACAACGCCATAAAGAAGCAGAACATACTGTAGAAGAAGCACGCCAACCTGCAGACATAAATAAAGTCTGTCCTGCAGGTAGAGAGTCGGAGTCTGTTTCCCTCAGAGGCTGTTTCAGTTTGACAGACTTGGAGCTAAAAACATCAACAGGACGAGTAACATCCATCTTTTCTTGGGTCGAAGAACGGAGACACATCACAGTTCTGCTTCACTGAGCTCCAGAGGACGGAGTGGAAGAAATACTGACGTACTTTACTAAAGTAAACGTTTCAATATCGCAGTATAAAAATACTCAGAAGAGACACAGTAGCTTCACTTCCACCGCTAGCTTTTCTTTCTTTCTCACTCATTTATCAACATTATTATTGCTCTCATTGATCAGGGCTGTGTGAAGATACTGGTATCACAAGAAACTAGAGAACCTGATGAATCCATCGGTACCAACCAGGTCAGACTAGCTGGTAGTTTGGCGATGAAAAACTGGCATGTCCGTGTTCAAAGGGGTCCCTTGACCTCTGACCTCCAGATCAGTGAATGGGTTCTATGGGTACCCACGAGTCTCCCCTTTACAGACATGCCCACTTTATGATCATCACAGGCAGTAGTTGTTATGTATTGGGAGCATGGATCAGTAAGAGTCCAAACTCCTGTTAGCCTCATTTAGCAGCTAGCATCCACGACCATCCATCACATCAGGTTCTCCTGCTGCTGCTGCTGCCGTCGTCATGACAACGGTTTAAACAGGATCAGAGCGAATTACTTCATTCATGCCTACATTTGGTCATTTCAGCCTCCAGAACGTGTCTGAGAGTCTCTGCATGAACGACTGCTCAGCCGAGAGAGAGGGAGAGAGAGAGAGAGAGAGAGAGGGAGAGAGAGAGAGAGAGAGAGAGAGAG
>CM025834.1:2185867-2197676 GCA_014673565.1 Sebastes schlegelii | reverse complement strand
TGTTTGGAGACCGTTTCCTTCTTCAGAGAGCATTTCCATAAACACAAATACTGACGAAGGACGAACTCTGTCCTCCTCTCTGTCCTCCTCTCTGCAGCAGGACGATGGACGTCACGTGTTTCTGAACTAACCCTGTTAACTGAAGGAAACTGAAGCGAGCCGGAGAGGGAAGAGTTAACCAGTCAGACTCACTGAAGGTAAACTCACACCGACAACTGTCTACGTATTAATGGTACTATAAATGGTAACAGAACGGTCAGTTTCTCCCAGCAGACGTTCACGGTGTTGCATTCACTTGTTCACATGAAAAGAAACTTGTTGTGTGTTGCAGGTTGCTGAAGGGTCAGAGGTCAGAGGTCAGAGGTCATCATGCAGAGTATAAAGTGTGTGGTCGTGGGTGACGGCGCCGTGGGTAAGACCTGCCTCCTCATCTCCTACACGACCGGAGCGTTCCCCAAAGAGTACATCCCCACCGTGTTCGACAACTACAGCAGCCAGGTGTGTGTCTGTCTGTCTGTCTGTCTGCAGCTCGCCATCATTATCCGTTATCCATTCATCTGGCCTGCATTTTCTTGACTAATCGTCATAAAATGGTGAAAAATCACAAGTTTTCAAAGTCACAGTTTCCTAAAGTTCAAGTTGACGTCTTCAAATGTCTTGTTTTGTCTGAACAAACTGTTAAAACCCCCAAAAGATTCAGTTTAACTGTCATTTAAAACATAGAAAAGCAGCAAATCATCACAATTTAGCAGCTTGAACTAACGAATGTTTGATGTTTTTGTTTGTAAAATTAAATCGCATCTAAAGACTGTTTGTACTATTGATTAATACGTTAATATTGGGAGAACAGAAATCTGTTTATTAGTGTTTGTTGTTATGAACCAAACAGCATGTCTTTACCACGATAGTTACACCAATACACAGATCCCTGACCAGGTGTGTGTGTGTGTGTGTGTGTGTGTGTGTGTGTGTGTGTGTGTACCTGTGTGTGTGCGTGGTGCGTTCAGATAACGGTGGACAACAGGACCATCAGTCTGAACCTGTGGGACACGGCGGGTCAGGAGGAGTACGACCGGCTGAGGACGCTGTCCTACCCGCAGACCAACGTCTTCATCATCTGCTTCTCCATCTCGAGCCCCGCCTCCTACGAGAACGTCAAACACAAGTGGCATCCAGAGGTCAGAGGTCACAACACCTACCGCACTGATTAAAGAAGCAGAAGTGAATTGAAACAAGTGCAAACAAATGTAAAGCAATCAGACATTTGAATGACTTCTGAGGAGTGTTTGTAACGTTGCGTTCAGACTGCGAAACGCAGAAACGCAAAAGCAGAAAAATATGTGATACGTTTTTTTGTTTGATTATCCATTTCAAGATGAAATAAAGCAGCGATGGTCGAGTCCTCGCACCTTTGCGTACGTCGTTGTTACTTGCGAGACGCTGGTCGACGCAGCCCTACATTTCCGTGACTATCGGACACTGAACGCACAAGTTAGACGTTATTTCCTGCGTTGATTGAGTGGCACAGGAAATGAGGGATTGCAAAATGTTCACCACTTCCTGTGTCCACTATGTGGCGCTAAACATGCATTATGTTGCTCATTATCAAGTGTGTAAATTTCATGTTTGTCACATAACGCTGACTTCCTGTTGCCAGTAGGTGGCGCTATGACTATGAGTCAATATTGCCATGTAGGTCAGGTTTGGAGCAGATTGGACCAAGTACAGTCGAGTTACAACAGTTTGTCGTTTAATGGCGAATCATGTAAATTCTCCGCCACGCCGCGTCAACGCCGTTTTATATATAATCCTCAGATTTGAACAACTTTTCACCACAAAGGTCTTTAGATTGTACCGACCACATCTGAAGTTGATCGGGTTAAATCTGTAGGAGCTCGTTAAAGTACAGAGCCTGGAAATGGTAAAAAAAAGCGATTCTCTAAATATCAAAATGGCCGACTTCCTGTCGGATTTACGGTATACCTCCAAGAGACTTTTTTTTACGTCTCCACATGTTACAGTATACCTGCCAAATTTCATCCGTGTAGGTGAAACGCGTTACCGGAGCTACTCGCAGTAAGAAGACGAAGCAGTTTCTAGCCGTTCTTTCATCATATAACTTGATTATCGTCATCAGGTGTCTCATCACTGTCCCGGCACTCCCATCCTCCTGGTCGGCACAAAGAGCGACCTCCGGAACGACGCCGAGACTCAGAGGAAGCTGAAGGATCAGAACCAGGCGCCCGTCACCCACCAGCAGGGCGCCGCCCTCGCCCGCCAGATCCACGCCGTGCGCTACCTGGAGTGTTCGGCCCTCAACCAGGACGGCATAAAGGACGTGTTCGCTGAGTCCGTAAGGGCGTACCTCAACCCGCAGCCAACCGTCACCAAGAGGCCCTGCGTCCTGCTGTAAGGACCGAGCCTTCGACCGAGCCTTCGACCGCCACAGCCCCGGGAACGCCGATGGGTTTCAGTGGCGCTCATTACTGCCTGAGAGACTGTTTGGAAAATCTATGATAAAAATGTGTTTTTTTTAATGTTTGCTTAGAGTTTTATCTTTGAAAAGATAGTTTTGGGCTTTTATATTTTAAATTACGGGGGAAGTTACGGGGCTTATGGGCCTTTCACACAGAACACGGTTTGCACTCGCCGACACATCACGGTGCGCCGAACCCAAATTAGTTTTAACTTTGACCACAACGCATCGACTCACCGATGTATCGCGTTTTTATTTGTACAATTTTGAAATAGATGTTTTAATAACAGAATCAATATATCTGCTTCATCTGAGTCTATGTGGAGGTAGAAGGAAGTTAACGCTTTTATTGTGGTAGTCTGAGTAACGTGACGTCATATCCGTTCCGTATCCGTCAACCAAAACAAACGTTGGAGGGTCAGCGTGGATATGACCTGCACCCTCACATGTTAAATCCAGCGTGGTAAACACTACACATCCAGTAAAGGATGGAAACACTTTGGGTTTCACACATTGACAGGAAAAGCAGAGCTATACAGAGCAGAGCTAAAGCTGCATGCTAACTTCTAAAAAAGGACAAAATATGTACGAAAATATGTCCGAACAAAGGCTGAAAAAAGTCAGAAAAAAAAACGAAATATGTCTGAAAATGTTTTAAAAAAGGCTGAAATATGTCAGAAAAAATGCCGAAAAAAATGCCAAAGTATGTCCGAAATATGGCCCAAAAAATGTCCCAAAATATGGCCGAAATAAGTCAGAACAAAGGCTGAAAAAGTCCGAAAAAAAATACAGAAAAAAAGCCAAAATATGTCTGAAAATAAAAAAAAGGCTTAAATATATCCAAAAAAGTCAGAAAATGTTATCAGGAAATGTAATGGTAAGGCGGTAACGTGGCAGTCGAGCCGTCGCTCTCGTCTCCGTGGTCAAATGGGCCGACGCTACGACTGTAGAGCACCCAGATACTGACATTTCTGTTCTCTGCATTGAAACGGCCCCGATGGAGCTGACCATGGATGGATAAAGAGAACAGAGCTGACGGGAGAGCTAGAGACCACCTTGGTGAAGTTACAGGAAGTAGACACGTGGGACTACGTCTGCTTTTCAAAATAAGGTGTAGGTACATATATGGAAATAAGACTGATTTGATTATATTCACCAGAAGTATAAAACATTATTAATGAAAAAGAAAACACCACTAATCTGTGAGGGAAATGTCTTTATTCTTTAATTTTTGGGTTGCTGGATAATCAATAATTCCTGACAATGATCCTGATATATTTGACTTCAGGACATCTCTGACTACATACATGCTGGAAATCAATCATTTTTACTGGATTCATTTAGAGATTTTCCAAAGTAAAAGTCCTTAGAAGTGTATGATTCAACTTTTTGTTAACAAAAAGTTAACAAAAATCCCAATAAATCGTAATATCGGATCACATTACATATCGGATCAGCACAACACTGGGTTTCAGAGCACAGTGGTGCCGTTGCCTTGTTCTGTGTGAAAGGCCCTTTAGTTTGATAGTTTGGGGGGGACCATTAATTTAAAGCATTTCTAATGCTGTAATGAACTATAGCCTTTAAGAGATAATTAAAATCAAATGAAACTCCAATGTCCTGTCATCTGTTGTTTTAAATGTCCATAACTTCGCCTGTAACGTGGTCGGTCTAGAGACGGGCATGATGACCGCTTTCATGACGAAACAACCTGAAGAAACAGTCCAAACAGGGCTGTCAACGTTAACGCCATGATAACGCGTTAACACTCCTTTTAACGTCACTATTTCTTTAACGCATTACCGCAACTTGTGATTTTGGAGGTTGTAGCGGCTCAGTTTTAAAGCTAAAGTGAAGATACTGTTATATAAAACTAGTAAACCTGATGAATCCACCGGTACCAACCAGTGTTACTATCATTATCTGTTGATTTGTTGGTTGGTTTGTTGGTTTGTTGGTTGGTTTGTTGGTTTGTTGGTTGGTTTGTTGGTTTGTTGGATTGTCTGTCGGTGTGTTGGTTGGTTTGTTGGATTGTCTGTCGGTGTGTTGGATGGTTGGTTGGTTTGTCTGTTGTCTGTAGTTCTGTTCTTTAGTTGTTGTAGTAGTAGTATTTGTAGTAGTTGTAGTATTTGAGGCAGTAGTTGTAGTAGTAGTTGTAGTTGTAATAGTAGTAGTAGTTGTAGTAGTTGTAGTATTTGAGGCAGTAGTTGTAGTAGTAGTTGTAGTTGTAATAGTAGTAGTAGTTGTTGTAGTAGTAGTATTTGAGGCAGTAGTTGTAGTTGTAATAGTAGTAGTAGTTGTAGTAGTTGTAGTATTTGAGGCAGTAGTTGTAGTAGTAGTTGTAGTTGTAATAGTAGTAGTAGTTGTTGTAGTAGTAGTATTTGAGGCAGTAGTTGTAGTTGTAATAGTAGTAGTAGTTGTAGTAGTTGTAGTATTTGAGGCAGTAGTTGTAGTAGTAGTTGTAGTTGTAGTATTTGTAGTAGTTGTAGTAGTTGTTGTAGTAGTAGTATTTGAGGCAGTAGTTGTAGTTGTAATAGTAGTAGTAGTTGTAGTAGTTGTAGTATTTGAGGCAGTAGTTGTAGTAGTAGTTGTAGTTGTAATAGTAGTAGTAGTTGTAGTAGTTGTAGTATTTGAGGCAGTAGTTGTAGTAGTAGTTGTAGTTGTAATAGTAGTAGTAGTTGTTGTAGTAGTAGTATTTGAGGCAGTAGTTGTAGTTGTAATAGTAGTAGTAGTTGTAGTAGTTGTAGTATTTGAGGCAGTAGTTGTAGTAGTAGTTGTAGTTGTAATAGTAGTAGTAGTTGTTGTAGTAGTAGTATTTGAGGCAGTAGTTGTAGTTGTAATAGTAGTAGTAGTTGTAGTAGTTGTAGTATTTGGTTGCAGTAGTTGTAGTAGTTGTAGTTGTAGTAGTTGTAGTATTTGAGGCAGTAGTTGTAGTAGTAGTTGTAGTTGTAGTATTTGTAGTAGTTGTAGTAGTTGTTGTAGTAGTAGTATTTGAGGCAGTAGTTGAAGTTGTAGTTGTAGTATTTGTAGTAGCAGTTGTATTTGTTCTGTGAAGGAGTTTCGTTGTTTAATGAGTGAGTCTAATGAATGACCTGCAGACCAACTACTTCCCCAAACGATGAAAGGACTCTTGTGGAGTCAGATCAAATAATCAAATCACAAACACATCTGAGGCTGCGTTCATAAAGCATCTCCTCCTCCTACAGTACACGCCTCTGAGAGTTATTTATATATACTTATTTATTATTAATATATATTAATAACGGATTATCAGAACAGTTGTAGATTAATTTCCTCTATTGAATACTTCTTTTAATTATTATTTTACTTTATTTATATTATTACTTATTTCATTTCTAATCGATGCTTTTTAATTCCACCTTTTCTGCTCCACTTGTGAGCTTTGTGTAAGTACATTTACTCAAGTACTGTACTTAAGTACAAATTCAAGGTACTTGTGTTATACTTGAGTATTTCCATTATTAGTATGAGTATTATCTCAGAGGTCAATATTGCATTTTTTACTCCACTACATTTCCTGTTTACTTTAATAAGAACATTTAGCGAATGCAAGCTTTTACTGAGGAAGGAAGGTTTTGACTTTTACTTGTGGTGGAGTATTTTCACAGTGTAGTATTAGTACTTTTACTTAAGTAAACGCTTGAAGTACTTTCACTAAATTTTACCGCACAATGAATACTTTTACTTTAAGTATTTCCCAGTGTTCCCAGTGTTTACTGTAACAGAGTATTTCTACAGTGTGGTATTAGTACTTTTACTGTAACAGTGTAGTCTACGTAGTAGAACCCTGCCTGACGTCAGCAGGTAGACAGTAAGGTATTATTAAGGACTCACTCTGTGCCGGACAGCAGCTCAGTGTTTGCTGTTTGTGTTTCCAGTGAAACTGATTTGACAGTGAAATGAGACATCACGCAGCAGAACGAGAACTTCCATTTACTTTAACTACATTTTACTGCACAATGAATACTTCTACTTTAACAACATATAGCTGATAATACTTACATACTTTTGCTTCAGTAAGGTTTTGAATCCCAGACGTTTGCTTGTAGTGGAGTATTTTCACAGTGTGGTATTAGTACTTTCACTACAGTAAAGGTTCTGAATACAGCGACACACAGAGAGTAAGATCTAGTAGTAGTATTTCAGAGAAAGACAGGAAGGCAAAAAGGCTGTTTAAATGTATTTCATGTGTTTTTTTATTATGAAATAAACATGTAAACAGACATCAGCAGCAGCCAGGTGTTATAACCTGTTGATATGAAGAGCTGTAGAATATCCACTGACTCTGGAAGTGCTTGATGTGGTTCTGGTGAACACCGGAGGAGTCCGACACGTCCTGAAAGGCCTCCGAACAAGATGAACCCTTTGGGTTCAGGTAGCAACGTGACATTTGTTGTTTGTTGTTTACAAACTGTTTTCAGCTCCACTTCTGATAGAACTTTAACAAGTTGTGCTTAAAGACGCGTCGTCAACAAATATGATTTGTCATAGTTGATGAAATTGTCTCTAGATATGTCAGAAAATGAAAGTCACAACTTCCTAAAGTTCAAGTTGACGTCTTCAAATGTCTCGTTTTGTCTGAACACACTCAGAAAGATTCAGTTTACTGTCATTTAAAATATAAAAAAGCAGAGAATCATCATAATTTAGCAGCTTGAACTAACGAACGTTTGGTATTTTTGCTTGAAAACATTCAATTGCTGCTAAAGACTGTTTCCACTTTTGATTAATACGTTAATATTGGGAGAACATCTGGTAGAAATCTGTTTGTTAGATTCTGATATTCAGCACGTTGTTACTGCGGCTGTTGTGGTCCGGCAACATTTCTTCATCTTTTAAAAGTTGTTTTGTAGACTGACGTGTCGTACTGTTGCTGAAGTTACTGCTGCTCGTGATCAGTTTTAAGTAGGGATGCACCGATACCGGTATCGGGTCCGATACTGTGCTCATGTACTCGTACTCGCAAAACGGCTCCGATACAACGGCACCGATACCACTTTACGGCAGCGTGACGATAACCTCTTGTCAGCATCTTTCGGGTCCTATTGCACGCGCTCACGCTCCACCTCCCCGACGGTGCGGGCGAGGCGGGCCGGTGGTGCGCCCGACCCCGCGGGGCCGGGATCCCAACTCAGCTGGCGTGCACCGGTCCTCACTTTCATTGCGCCACGGGGTTTTGCTTGCACCCTCTGACTTGCCGTGCGTTAGACTCCTCGGTCCGTGTTTCAAGCCGGGTCGAGTGGCTTGCCGACATCGCTTCAGACCCCTTTTCGCCTTTTATGTGAGCCGAGCCCCGCCATCTGGCACGACGCAGTTGAGGCGCACTGAGGACAGTCCGCCCCGGTTGAGATTCGCACCGGGAGCAGGGGGCCCCGTCCCTCCCCGGCGAGGAGAGAGGGCGCAGCGAGCACTTTGTCCACGGCCCCGGGAAGCACCTTCACCTCCCGAGCCTTTCCAAGCCGACCTAGAGCCGGTGGCGGCTGCACCGCCTCGTATGCGGGACTCCCCAGCCTGCCGTGTGTCGCTCACACCCTCCAGCTGGCTGTTAACGAGGCTCTTTAGACACAGAGAAGTACTCGTATCGGTACTCGGTATCGGCGAGTACACAAATGTAAGTGCTTGTACTCGGTCTGATAAAAAGTGGTATCGGTGCGTCCCTAGTTTTAAGAACACAGGTGGCGTTGGAATGATAAAAATCTCACCTGCAGCGCTGACATCATCAGTATCAGTTCATTCAAATAAATAAAGTTCCTTTCACCTTTTCTTAACAAAAGAAGTCGACAGGTGAGATCGCTGGCCGCTCTCAGTATCGCTTGTCTTCAGGCGGCGTGCCCACGATGACCTCTGTGCTCCCAAAGTCGAAGGTGGCGGTCATGTGGAAGGCCATGTTGGAGAAGACCACCAGGTATTCAAAGAAGGCGAACAGCGTGTAGACTGGAGGAGGACAGAGAGAGAACAGAGAGTGAACCGACTGACCACGATCAGCCTGGAAACAACCGGCGCGGCCCGCTGACGCTCACCTCCTGTCTCACAGTACTTGTTGTGGCGTGTGAAGAAGTAGGCGGCGGCCAGACAGCAGCTGATGTTAAACAGGAAGAGACGCACCTTCCAGCGATATGATGTCATTTCCTGAAGAGAGAGAGAGTGCATTTGATTTATAGATAAATGGAATAAAAGAAAGAGAAGTACGAACGGACGGTTATTGTGATCACGACAATCAGGTTTCTTAGAATCATTATCGATAATTAATAAACAATGTAGAGCTGAAACTAACGATTATCAATCATTGAGAACATTATTCACATGTTAGCCAATTATTTTCACGATCAATCAATCAATCAATCAATCAATCAATCAATCAATCAATCGCTTCATCATTCTGTCCATAAAATGTCAGAAAACAAATGAAACCAAATGTCTCGTTTTGTCCAACCCGCAGCCAAAAACACTCTGCTTAAAATAATAAATACATATTATATATATATATACCATGCTGCATTATAAATATATAATATATATAAACACCATGCTGTATTATAAATATATCCATCCATCCATCTGCAACCGCTTATCCCGTTAGGGGTCGCGGGGGGGGGCTGGAGCCGATCCCAGCCGACATTGGGCGAAGGCGGGGTACACCCTGGACAGGTCGCCAGTCCATCTATTATAAATATATAATATATATAAACCATGTTGTATTATAAATATATAATATATATAAACCATGTTGTATTATAAATATATAATATATAAATATACCACGCTGTATTATAAATGTATTATATATACATATATATAAAATACATTTATATATAATATTTATATACCATGCTGTATTCAAAATATATTATATATATACCAGGCTGTATTATATATATATATGTATATATATATATATATATATATATATATATATATATATATATATATGTATATATATATATATATATATATATATATATATATATATATGTATATATATGTATATATATATATGTATATATATATATATATATGTATATATATATATATATATATATATATATATATATATATATGTATATATATATATATATATATATATATATATATATATAGACCACGCCGTATTATAAATATAATATATATATATATACCATGCTGTATTAAAAATATATATTATATATATTATAAATATATAATATATATACTATGTTGTATTATAAATATATAATATTCATATATATACCAGGCTGTATTATAAATATAATATGCCACGCTTTATGATAACACTCACTCATCTCATCTCTCACTCTCTATGTGAATATTTATACGCATGTGTTTTGTTTGTTTAATATATCACTATCACTATTTTACTTGAATATTGAAGTACATTTATACTTATCTTATTTTTAATTACTTTTGTTTCATGTTTTATATAAAATAAATCTCTACATATATACAGTATGGACACAAAAAAAGATCCATAAATACGCTCATAAATCAGAGAAAGAGAGATGTTTCTTGGAACTGCAAAAGTCGCCTGAGAATCTTCCTGTTTTTAGGTTTTCTTCAGTATCACAGTAATCCAGTGATGGTAGTCTGTACATTTACTGTGTTGAAAGCCTGAGGACAAACAGACAACTCACTCAATGTTAAGATGCATAAAGACGTAAGATAGCAGAGGGTTCAAAGGGTTAAACAATCCCAGGTTCTCCAGGACGTATGGGAACCCTGACAGTATTAAATATTAAAACAAGAGGCGGTTCCCTTTGCGTCAGCTGGCCGCGGTTTCCTGGAAGCTCAGCAGCAGTCACATGATGTGAGCGACCATGAAGAGCCGAGTTAAAGTGTTGCAATCGCTGAGCGACACATGAAACAGGGAAGCACCAAAAATAACGCTCAGACACAAGTTAAATTTATTCGTCCACTTCCTGCTGGACTGGGAGAACCCACGCTGCAGTTTAACGTCTGATGCTGAGAACGTCCAGCCGGCAGGTTCCCGCTCCGTTCGTCGTTTTAATGACGTTGATATAATAAAACAACATGTGGACTTCCCTTTTCTTTTTATTTAAAACAATAGTACATCAGTGTGTGGCTGTATGCGGGAAAGAGACTGAACTAATGATTCATGACACACACATCGTCAAGGACCCCAAAAACCTCCTCAAGGACCTCGTGAGCTTCCTATAACACTCTCTGAACCTCTTCAAGTACCACAAGCACCTCCTAAAATACCCACTAAACCTCCTCAAGAACCCTTCAATAACCAAAAAACACTAAAACAAATGTCCTAAAACCACCACAAGGATCCCAACACCTCCTCAAGAACTCCTGGGTCACTTCAATCTCCTCAAGGACCTTCCCAACGTTTCCTAAATCATCCTTACTGAACACTCGGGCCTACATGAAGACACCAACTTCAAGCACTCCTGGAACTATTTCAAGTACCACTAACACTCTTCTGGGTCCGCTAGAACCTCAACAAGAACCCAAAACACCTCCTCAAGTACCACTGAACCTCTTCAAGGCTCTCTTAAACCACCACAAGGACCCAGAGAACATACTCAAAGATCCTAAAATCCCCTTCAAGGACCACTAAAGCCCCCTGGATCTCCTGAAGGAAACCCTAGAATCTCTTCAAGGATCCCAAAAACCCTTTCAAAACCTCCTTTAACATTTCTAGAACCACTACAATGACTCCAAAACCTCCCCAAGGACCAGTAAAAACTCTCTACAAGCACTCCTTGAACCACCAGAAAAGGATCCCTAAATTCTCCTCAAGAAGCCCTGAAGCAATTTTGGTATTATTATGGACCCCTGATGTCCTCAAGCACTCTTCAAGGATCACTAGAGTCACCAGAGTCTCAATGAATCTGGATTAAGAGAGACCTGCTCTGTGCTCATGAAGTGGGTTTGTAGCTCTGCGGCGCCTTCTGCAGGTGAAAACTCAGTACTGCTGACGGTTGATGTGGTATTTAATCTTTTTGTTATGACTAAATCATATAGAGGTATTTGCTGTGTTGAAAGCCTGAGGACAAACAGACAACTCACTCGATGTCAAAACGCATAAAACTGTTATTTTTATGTCCTTGAACAAACAACTCCTTCTAGAAGCACCAGATTGCAACATGCTGAGTGAACACAGTGCAGAAGTTGCTTGAGAATCATCACGTTTTGAAGTTTTCTTCAGTATCAAAGTACTGCAGTGATCGTTATCTGTACATCCTTCCTGCAGACAGGAAGTGCTGATAGATCATTCGGCCTCTGCTCTGTGCTCCAGAAGAGGATGGAAGAATAATAAAATAGCTGTCATCATTATGGATATTCAAT
>CM025834.1:2083367-2180867 GCA_014673565.1 Sebastes schlegelii | reverse complement strand
CCAGTTAATGAAATGTGAATATGTTCTGGTTTCTTTCCTCCTCTATGACACTAAACTGAATATCTTTGAGTTGTGGACAAAACGAGACATTAGAGGACGTCATCCGGGTCTTTAGGACACTAAAGACACTGATCCACAATTATTACACTCAAGAAAATAATAACAACTAACAAACTTGTCAGAGCTCTAAGTATGTGAGTATTATCAGCTACATGTAGTTAAAGTAGTTCAAATACAAGTATCCATTGTGTAGTAGAATGTTGTTAAAAGAAGTTAAAGTAAAAATATTCATTTTGCAGTAAAGAAAGTGTTGATAGGTCAGTACAGTGCAGTTTAAATACTTAAAGTACAAGTATTTATAGTGCAGTACAGTGTAGTTAGAGTACTTAGAGTAAAAGTATTGATAGTGCAGTACAGTGTAGTTAGAGTACTTAGAGTAAAAGTATTGATAGTGCAGTACAGTGTAGTTAAAGTACTTAGAGTAAAAGTATCATGTGTTTGTAGAACCTCGTATCTCTGATGGTTTCAGCTGAGTGAAGATGTATTTTGATCCATTTAAAGAGTTGATTTAGCTTCAGGAGGAGGATTTACTCATCACAAACATTCAACATCAAATACTCACATAAAGTACAAGTTACCTGGAGTACCTGAACTTCCACCACTGGCCCATGTTACCTGTTACCTGTCCAGGTGATGCAGTCAGTGTGTTACCTGTCCAGGTGATACAGTCAGTGTGTTACCTGTCCAGGTGATGCAGTCAGTATGTTACCTGTTACCTGTTACCTGTCCAGGTGATGCAGTCAGTAGGCTAACAGTTAGCTTCAGATGTGTCAGGTTATAGACAGGAAACACTGAAACACTCACCTTTACACCTCTACAGCTCTGCAGGCTGCTGAGACCAGCTGCTCCTCTTCACCACCAGCTGCTCCTCTTCATCAGCTGCTCCTCTTCACCACCAGCTGCTCCTCTTCATCAGCTGCTCCTCTTCACCACCAGCTGCTCCTCTTCATCAGTATCTACCAACCTGCAGCCCGGCTCATGACCATGTTAGCTCCATGCTAAGCTCAGTTAGCTCAGTTAGCTTCAGTCGTTCTCTCCTAAAGTCCTCTGTGACGTCCTGCAGTCGGCTTTCAGGGGAAATGCGGTGTTACATGTGTAAACCAGTTTCTTCTCCACTCGTGTCAGTTATCTGAAGCAGCTGTGATCAGTTAAATGTCTCTAACAGACTTTATCTTCTGTTGTTGTTCTGTTAGTTTCACGTGTCTCTGCCGGAAGTCAACCGGAAGGCTAGCGCCGACAGGGACAGCCACTTCCGGCCACAACATCCTTCAGAATAAGAGTCAATTCAATTCAATTCAATATGCTTTATTGATCATGACTGCCAGGTGAACAATATTGCCAAATACTCAATTCAATAAAAAATAAAAAATAAAAAAAAAGGACAAAATAAAAACAAAAACATATATATTTATATATACATATATGTATATATATGTTTTATATATATATATATTATATTTTATATATATGTATATATATAATTATTTAATACTTTGTGTTTAAATAAATAATTAAAAATAGTAATAAAGTAAAATAAAATAATACATATATACATATTACCTTAATGTTAAGGCAAAGGCTATGGCAGCAGTGGGCACTTGCTTATTTGCATTTAACATGTGACATTTAATAGGAGTGTGTGTATTAAATTAAATAAGGATTAATGAATTTTGCAAAGTCTCAAAAAATGAATTTATACTTATTTTATAATAATGTGTATATATTGTTTTCTGTGTTTTTTTCTATTTCAAAGGTTTTTCACCTAATGACTAATGACTAATAATAATTCCAAAATGAACTGAACTTTGAACTCAACCTATAAAACAAAGGAGGGAAAAAGGAAAAGCTGTTTATCATTGAGTGGATTCCAGTTAAAAATCTTCGAGTGGATGTTTCAATCTCTGTCATGTTGGGATACTGCACACATTTAAACAATAACTTGAGAATACATATATACAATTCATTAAGCAAATTACAATATATAGATATTTAAAAAGAACATGCATTTAAATGGAATAAAGCAATAAAGAAGTAATTAATGTTTGTTGTGTAAATAAAACAAACAAACAAATACAAAAAATAAAAATCAATAACAATATATTGCGATATCAAAGGATAAATGTAAAAAAAGCAATAAAAACCCCTATGAAGTAGAGGAGTAAATAAAAGGCAGAGTGTGAGTTACATCTATTATGTGTTGTTGTGGTTGTCTCTTAGGCTGTGACATGCACTGACATATCCAGAGTCTCTCCTTATGAATACGCCTCGTCTTTCTTTCTTTATTATTTATTCTGTATTTTTGAGATATTACTCACTTTTAACAATCCCAGTTTTTCGGGCAGATGAAATTTACATAATTATTTTGATTAATATCTTAGCAAAATATTACATACATAAAATAGCTTAACAGGCTACCCTCCTTTATACTTTTAAAGATACGGATTTTAAAATATATTTGACTTTGACTGAAAACTTAAAATTCAAAAATTCTAAATTGGCAAAAACTATTATATAAAACCAAATTTATTCAAATTGTTTAACAGACTTCGATTGTTTTTTTTATTCGTCCTCTCCTTTCTTTACATTTTATTTGTTGTATAATTTATTCATTTTATTTTTTAAATTATTTTTATACTGTTTATTATACTATATTTGCTGATTTTTTTGTAATGAAAAACATGTTTATATATTGGACTTTATGGTGCGTTACCGCCACCAACTGGTCTGGAGTGTGGATCAGGATTCTGATTACTCACTAGTTTTACTCCTAAAGAAAATTAAAATAATAATTAAAAAAAAAGAATAATAATAATATATATATATATATATATATATATATATATATATATAAATATATATATATACACACACACACATAGTCATATTCTCCATCAAATTTGTCCTCCTGAGATATTGGAACAAAAAAATAACCAGAACTTCTTTGTAAGAGATCACGTAGATCATATCCCAACTTTATTTCTTCCAGATTCAATAGACAGTAAAGCATAATGTGTTCTAATGTTTCTTCTTGATTACAAAATTCACACCGTCCTGTATTATGATTTAATAATTTTAAATAATGTGGACTCGAGTCCACACCTCTGCAGTACAGCAAACAAACATTATAATTAAAATTTTAAATCATGGCATCATGTGCATCCACACAGAGAAGGAAAATAAATCAATTAAAAATAATTTATAATTATAATTTAAATTATAATTTATTTATAATTAAATACATTTCCACTGTGTGTACACTTTCATTAACCCGTCTTTCGTTTGAGCCAAGGTAAAGTGATCATTTTCTTTTGTCACCAATAAAAGGATGTTGCAAGTCGGCCTTTCTCTTTTCCATGGCGCCATCAGGGATTGCTCCTATAATCTAAAACAATGGGTCTAGTGGTAAAACAGTGTTCAAAATGGAAAATACTTCTGTATGAATCATCCCTTCCCAAACTCAGACTTTTCTGTTTTACGTCACAGCTAATTCATTTATCTATTCATCCTTCTCCAGGACGTCAGGCCACAATCCTTTAACAAGTTCTTCAGCTTCTGGGAAGTCGTCAAATGTGGCACCCCTTATCTGTACATCTTCGTCTTTACTGCAGAACTTGAGGTTCCCTCTCAGTTGGCTGGGATCAAACCTCAGCACCTAAAACAGAGAAAAGAACAGAAGAAGATGAGGAGCAGAACGACTGCAGGTTTACTTACTCAGATTACTATTATTGATATAAAGTACTGAATGTCCTGACAGTAGAATTCAGTCTGAAATGAATGAATCTCTGCTGCAGTGTGTACTCCATCACTGGCTCTGATAACATCTTCATGTCATGTCAGAGATGTCGGAATCAGACATAACTAGGGCTGTCAAAGTTAACGCCAAAATAACGCAAATTCGTTAACGATAACGAAGACTAAAAAGAGGATGGGGCTGTCTGTAAAGAGTGAGAACAACGAGCAGTGAAGGTACCTGATTCTCCACATGCAGGGCGACAGCGACATTATCCCACACATAATACTCATCGAGATCCGTATCAAATTGCGTCTTTGCAGTCTGTGCTTCCATCCGCTTTTCTTCAGGTATCTGGACCAACTCATATCTGACAAAAACCAGACAAAGTGGTTAGTTCATGTGTCTGTAATAACAGTAGGACAGTTGAGTATCTGTGGTTAGTTCAAGTGTCTGTAATAACAGTAGGACAGTTGAGTATCTGTGGTTAGTTCAAGTGTCTGTAATAACAGTAGGACAGTTGAGTATCTGTGGTTAGTTCAAGTGTCTGTAATAACAGTAGGACAGTTGAGTATCTGTGGTTAGTTGCTACCTGTGTGTCCCACACATGGCCTCAGGCCTCCAGATGAAGCAGCCATCCTTGTAAGTGCAGACAGCGTTTGGGTCGTCGACAGGCAGCAAAGGACAGTTTGAGAACTTCTGAGTGGCCGGACTGTGGACCACCACAGCGTACACCACTTTCTTGCTGTACAGGACGGTCTCTAACACCCGCATGACGGGCTTTTTTCCTTGGCAAAACTGGAGACAATAAAAGAGGTTTTAATGGAGGTACATTGAAAATGAACTCCTCAAAGACCTCGTTACTGTGGAAGTACTGATCCGTCTCAGAGCGTCCGTAGCAACGGAGTATACAAAGCAGCTAAATATGCAAGTGTAGGTTATCTGAGGCCACTTCTTCAGGTCGTCCTCCATCCCTCCATCGCAGAAGGCAGAGCTATGATCACATTATCCTGTTTGAGCTGTAATTGATGGTGTTCACATGTTTTACTAGATTTATTAATACAATCGCTCTAGGAGAGACGATTAGCATACCGTTAACATGGAAAACACATGTTTACTACAACAAGCTCCAAAGACGAATATGTGTATTTAGAAACTTTTATTAGCTCACAGGAAGAGCGACGCTGCTCTTCCTGATTTCAACATATTCATCATAACAAGCAACGTTTCAAACGCGAGCAGAATATAGCAGACACGTTTCCACAAACAAGACTCCAAAGCTCCAAAGACGAATCCGGTATGTTTAAACATTGTAATGAAATACTAAACAAAGAGGCATTCACGAGGACAGCTACGTATTCTCTTCCTGCTTTCAACAGCTGCCGTAACTACGACAACCACAGACTCATTCGGCTGAAAGTCGCCAGTTAACAGGGTCGCCTGTTAAACCGTAACACCGGCCCTGTGCCCACTGCTCCTAATATACTAGGACGGGTTAAATGCAGTATGCTGCTCTGTGCTGTGTACAATGTATGACAATAAAATTGTGTTTACATGTACAACCCGACCCTCAGTACAGTACAGTACAGTACCTGCTGGCTGTAGGCCGTCAGCAGCTCCTCCAGGTGGAATGTGAAGCGGTACGAGCCAAACCTGGAGGTCTTGTTGAAGGCCGGAGAGGTGGCAAACTCCTTCAGGAAGCTCTGCTGTGCCTCGGCCTGCTCCTCCGTCCGGTCTGGGTAGGTGGTCTCCAGGAGCCTCCTCTCAGCTGACCTAATCTCATCAGGTCCCACAACCACACTCCACCACAGCAGATTGCCTTCGAACGGGTTCTTGAAGCCGCCATCCTCGCTGATGCCCCGCAATCCAGCTTTGTTTGTGTCGTGTTTCACATGACTCACATGAAACTCCGGGTGAGGGTATGGCGGGATGTTTTCTTTGCGGAGATATTGGTTTCCCAAGTGTCGAGCTTTCTCTTTCAAATCTTTCAGCTTCAGGTGCTTCTTATCAACTACATTCTCCGTGTAGCCTCTCCTGCTTGTTCTGGACCACATGGTTGGGAGACAAAGTCTTTACTTTCACTGCTCACTCTCCTCTGACTTTTAGAGAAGTGATATCTAACGGCTGTACAGAGCACTAGTATATGTGGAAATGAAACCTGTGGGTGTGCATCAGAATATGTGACTCATGATCAAGGGATGGACGTAGATGCTCTCTATGGGAATGCCCGTTGAGCAGCTTGTACAGCTCGGGGATGAAAGATAAACAGCACCCATTTCCTTTTTTGTAGAGTCATGATGTCTTTCTGCCAATAAAAAAACGCTGAGTCATCATGAGAGTAAAGCGAAGGGGAGAAACAGGCCAAAGGTTTTCAGTTATAAAGTCCTTTTGTTTCCTTTGCTTTCCGGGAATCCACATTACAGTTTCTTTTGATTGCCAAGACACATTTCTTGATATTATGCTTAATTTTCCAAAACTCTAAACACAAATACATAAATACCGCACACTTCACAAACTTCAATGTCAAATCCAAACTCAACCATTTTTAGCATTTTTCTTGATATTTTTTCTCCTTCGTTCTTCCTCCGATGTGGGAAAGTCTTCTTCCTCAGAGTTAAACATGTTTTGGTTCAGTTGTTTTGCTTGTTATTCAAATTAAAAGCCTCTCAGATTGTCAGTTTGGGAGAAACGTAGACGTAGGGGAGTAAAAACAGAAATATTTGATGTGAATAATGAGTCCTCTGTGTTTCTGCGACGTCTCCACACAGCCAGCGTAACACCAGAACCCGACTTTCTAATACATAATATGAATAAATGAGTTTAATTTGTATCATTGTGTCTATGAATATACAGTAACTATGATTCATACCAGCCAACCAGAGTGCTGCATACACCTCTGTATACAATATTTACTATTAAAGTAAACAGTCGTAGAAATCTAATCTTCTCCAGACACATTCAAACTAAACATTTCAGAGTCAGTTATCAATGAATCAATGAA
Source organism: Sebastes schlegelii (assembly GCA_014673565.1). Taxonomy (NCBI): domain Eukaryota; kingdom Metazoa; phylum Chordata; class Actinopteri; order Perciformes; family Sebastidae; genus Sebastes; species Sebastes schlegelii. The sequence continues at coordinate 2,174,076 of CM025834.1, read as the reverse complement.
GACTTCATCATCCAGACGTCACACAAACACACACACTGTGTCTCTGGCCCGTCCCTCAGCGCCGTCACAGAGACACACTGTGTTGTCGTCTAACTGGACAATGAACACACACACACACACACACACAAACACACACACACACTCACAGGATGGCCGCCGTCTCGCCTCGCCGCTGCCGAACGCCTCAGACCTTCATCATCTTCCTCTTCGTCCTGTCAGGTGAGACATAACCTGCTGACATCACAACACAACAATGATGGAATGTAACTAAGTACATGTACTCAAGTACAAATTTGAGGTACTTTTCATGCTACTTTCTACATGTCATCTACATCTACTGACTGTACTTGTATACTTTTACTGAAGGATCATTTTCAATGCAGGACATTAACTTGTATTTTTTACAATGTGGTATAAGTACTTTTATTGAAGTAAAGGATCTGAATACTTCACCGCTGCAACACAAACTCTAAAATCTTCATCACAGTCACGATGATGCATGTAAACAATGTTTGTAATGTTGGATCTATTGACAGGAAGTTGAATCGTGTGTGTGTGTTCAACTGCTTTACTAACCAGTACTCCCAGTAACTTATTAAAGTGTGTATTTAAATTATAGAGTATACGTAGAGCTCAGCAACAGGAGTTCTGATTGGCCAGACTCCTGCAGCTCATAACATCTGACCAATCAGAGCTTGGTTGGACTTAATATTTTCGTACACTTGTTTACGCGTCTTAAATTACAGTAGTTGAGTACAATTTCGAGTATTTCCATTTTATGCTACTTTATACTTCTACTTCATTATATTTTGGAGACAAACATTGTACTTTTTTACTCCTGCTACATTTATTTAATAGCTTTAGTTACTTTGCAAATTCATATAAATATATAGTGAATATATTTATATAGTGAATATATTCATATTTGAATTTTTTTGCTGCTTATATATATATATATTTCCTGCTTGTATATAAATATATAGTAATATATATTTACTGCTTATATAAATATATATTGTAGGGACCCACCATTACTGGTGGCAAAGACAATGAACTACGCTTCTCAGGATCCCTGAGTCATGCAGCCATTGGCTGTGGACGCAGCTCAGTAGCCATTGGCTACTGTAGCATTCACACATAGGTGTGAAATTCACCCAGGACAAAACCAGAGGAATGTCTTTGTTCCTCCTCTTTCTGCCCTTCTCCTCTCACCTCCTGACCTGTGGAGGTGAGCTGCTGCTCTCTTGACCAGAAGCAGCTCTGCTCTCTGATCTATGGCCTGTTAGGAAACAGCCATAGGAACACAAGGAACCTCTAAGGCAGAAGACGCAAGAGCCCGCCTTTTTATCTACTAACTTCAAGCAACAACCGCAAGGAAGTTAGCACCAAGCTATCAAGCTGCTGGGAAGAAGTATTGGAGCGATCAGCTTCCTCCAATCTGCACAACTTGATTGGAGCACAGCAAAGACAACATCTTTGACATGGAACCACAACTTCAACACATGGAATTACAAACCCTTTTCTTCCATGGATTGGTAACGTACTAGGCTTACCTTAGCAGTAGCAATTACACATGGCTGAGCAAGACTGTTCAACTTTGATTTCTAGAATGTACTTGTATTGATATGATTAATGTTATTCATTGAGTTTCACTGTTGTGATATTATTTGTAGTTATTTGTATTTGGGTAGTTGGCTTCGCCACATCTGATGTGTTTAGTTTATGCTTCAAATAGACGAGGTCTTGCATGCAAACTAACCATCTTTTCTAACCAACTGCATTATCTGACACACATTAAGGTCACATACAGAAACTGTGAATTAGTTAAACATAAACAAACAGCTTCAGATAATCTTAACCCCCACATCACCTGTCCTTCCTGAGCACATGTGTTCCGAAGAACAAAGAGGCCATGTGGTGACATGTTGCCGGCCATCTTTGATCCCGCCATCTTTGTAGTTTTACAGTGCTCGCCCTTTTTGTCTGTAGGCAGACATCTTGAGACAAGAAGCCATCTTGTCTCCCTCTCTCCCTCTCTCTCTCTCTCTCTCTCACCCTCTCTCTCTCTCTCTCTCTCTCTCTCTCTCTCTCACACACACACACACACACACACACACACACACACACACACATGCTCACTAACTGGTTTGGTTTGTTTAGTTTAGTTATTTAGTTAGATTAATATTGTGTTTTAAACCTTTATTATCTTGTAAATAAGTGTTTGTGGAATATACCTGCTGGTCTGTTTAATGTTGTACAAGAGTGAATAATGCCAACCTCTGCTATGTCAAGAACTCCGATATCCTTCAACCTTTACTATCTATTTTGGTTATAGTTATTAATTTAATTATTAATCAACGTTCCAAATTGATAGTTTAGTATATTTAATGAGACTATACTAACGTTTTGGTTATTGGTCCCTGATTCCAGGGTGGTGCCCCGTTTATTATTAATGTTTATTGATCATTTTTATTAATATTAATAATTATATTATTATTTATTAATTAATTTGCTAATAACCAAATCTGTTACTGCCAAATCCCTACATGTTGGTGCCCCGTGTGAGGCATAGTACTATTGTTGGCAAATTGTTCATAATTGTGCAATATTAATTTTCAGCATCATTTTTGGTCAAAAACAAAAATTTCATATTCCACTTCTAAACAAACCAAAAGTGTTTACATTCTACACCACTAGTCTTCCAAAGGAGTAGAAGTCCAGCTGTACTTTTAAACAAGTACATTGTGGTGAGAATTGTTATTTGAGAGAGTTTGATTATTAACACTTTAAGCCTTTATAGTGTTAATTTTAATAACTTGCCTTTGCTGCTAATTCAAGTTAACCTACGCTGTAGACCTTGAAAAGATTTTGGTTCAGCATTTGAATACCAAGTATTCAATGCAATCTAGTCTAGTTGTCATATTTTGCTGTTAATGTAAGTGTTCCTTTCATGACACAGCGTGCCACCGGCCCTATGTAACATAGAGAGCTTGTACCTGGCTGTGTAACTGCCAAGCATTCCAGCCTGAGTTAAATAGAGCCACAGAGTGCTACCAGCCCTGTGATATAAGCACCGAGCTGTTACTTCCACGTGTTCCAGCTTGAGTCACCTTTAAGAAACATCATCACAACTGTTACTGCCCTGCATCTCAGTTAGTGCATGTTGTGTGTAAGCAAACTTCTTTTGTAAACCTTTGTTTACTTTACTGGCCCCTTTTGTTACCGCTTGTATGTAAATATATAGTGTATATTTACCGCTTGTATGTAAATATATTGTGTATATTTACTGCTTGTATATGAATATATAGTGTATATTTACTGCTTGTATATGAATATATAGTGTATATTTACCGCTTGTATGTAAATATATAGTGTATATTTACCGCTTGTATGTAAATATGTAGTGAATCCATCCTCTCTGTGCGTCTGTGCTGCAGGTGGACCGTTTTGGTCCGTTTCCTGTTTTAAAGTGGCGGAGGGGGGCGTGGCCTCTCTGTCCTGTCAGTACTCGGTGAAGCGTTTCGGTCTGAGTCGGGTCTGCTGGGGCCGCGGCTGCGGAACCTTCTGGTGCAACAACATCCTGGTTCAGACGGACGAGCACGGAGTCATCTCCAAGGTCAGCAGAACCAAACGATTCAAAGATTCACGTTTACTAGACCTAAATTTGGTCCGGACCGAAGAAGTCTTTTAGTTCTGGTCCGATTAATGTTCACATCTCAGAGTAGAGACAGTTTGGATGATCTAACCCTGACCTCTGGTGCTGCATCTGACGCATCGGTACCGGCTGATGGTGGACGTCCTAGACGGACAGATGGACCTGGACATCCTAGACGTGAGGCGGACGGACAGCGGGCCGTACTGCTGCAGGGTGGACATCGACGGGATCTTTAACGACAAGAAGGTGATCATGAACCTGAGAGTGGTCAAAGGTGAGCCCAACCTATGACAGATATACCGTAGATTCTTTACACATAACAGAATGATCCCAGTCACTTCCCCACAGTGAGGTATACAGCTTATTAATTAAACACTGGTATCGGATTGGTACTCGGTATCGGCCGATACCCAAAGCCCAGTTATCACTATAGAGACTGAAAAAGTCGGATCAGTGCATCTCTATAATAATCTTTAAAGTAACTAAAGCTGTCAGATAAATGTAGTGCAGTAAAAAGTACCTCTGAGATGTATATAAGTAGCCTACAAAGTAAAATACAATGGAAACAGTTACTCTACTAACATACATTTAATATATACATATATATTACACACAGCAAAGGGTCAGCCAGCGTGGTTGTGTTGGTCACTCTAACACGTACAGCACGCCCAAGCTGATCCCACAAGTGTTGAATTGGGTTGAGGTGTGGACTCTTGGCAGGCCGTTCCATTCTCTCTACTCCCACATTGTGGAGGTAGTCTGTGATAATCCTGGCTCTGTGGGGGGGGGGGGGGGGGGGGGGGGGGGGGGGGTTGTTTCTTGGAGGATGAAGTTAGGTCCCAGATTGTGGAGATATGGGATCGCCACTGGCTGCAGAATCTCATCCTGATATCTCACTGTATTGAGATGGCCTTCAATGATGACAAGCCTTGTTTTGCAAGTGAGGGAGATGCCGCCCCCCCCACCATGACACTGCCCCCACCAAAAGCTGTTACTCCATCGGTGCAACAATCAGCATAGCGTTCTCCACGTCGTCTCCATACTTTGACCCTGCCGTCCAACTTTGGCAGACAGAACCTGGACTCATCATTGAACATGACATTCCCCCACATGTTCAGGTTCCATTGTCTGTGTTGGAGACACCAGCGCCAACGGGCCTGACGGTGAAGGGCAGTCATTGCAGGCTTCCTGGCAGCCTTATGAGAATACACTGTTTACCATTGGCAGAGCATTTTGGCAAATTTTTCTTGGGCGCTACCCACATAATCAGCTGTGCTGCTCATCCCACAAATGCATGATCCTTACAAGTTGGACATCATTGCGAAGGTAAATAAACAGGCTTTCCAACCATGTAAAATACAATGACCATTAGCATTGTAACAACAGAGAAATAATCCACCAAACACAAGTTTCCAAACTTTGTTTTTCCAGTATATATATATATCTATATATATATATCTATATATATATATATATAGATATATATATATACACACACACACAAATAGAGTCATATTCTCCATCATAGATATTGGGAAAAAAAATAACCAGAACTTCTTTGTTCTGAGAGAGATCAAGTAGATCATATCCCAACTTTATTTCATCCAGATTCAATAGACAGTAAAGCATAATGTGTTCTAATGTTTCTTCTTGATTACAAAATTCACACCTTCCTGTATTATAGTTTAATAATTTTAAATAATGTGAACTCGAGTCCACACCTCTGCAGTACAGCAAACAAACATTATAATTAAAATTATAAATCATGGCATCGTGTGCATCCACACAGAGAAGGAAAATAAATAAATTAAAAATAATTTATAATTATAATTTAAATTATAATTTATTTATAATTAAATACATTTCCACTGTGTGTACACTTTCATTAACCCGTCTTTCGTTTGAGCCAAGATAAAGTGATCATTTTCTTTTGTCACCATTAAAAGGATGTTGCAAGTCGGCCTTTCTCTTTTCCATGGCGCCATCAGGGATTGCTCCTATAATCTAAAACAATGGGTCTAGTGGTAAAACAGTGTTCAAAATGGCAAATATTTCTGTATGAATCATCCCTTCCCAAACTCAGACTTTTCTGTTTTACGTCACAGCTAATTCATTTATCTATTCATCCTTCTCCAGGACGTCAGGCCACAATCCTTTAACATTTTCTTCAGCTTTTGGGAAGTCTTCAAATTTGACACCATTTATCATTCCAGGATTTTCTGCATGGCAGAACTTGAGGTTCCCTCTCAGTTGGCTGGGATCAAACCTCAGCACCTAAAACAGAGAAAAGAACAGAAGAAGATGAGGAGCAGAACGACTGCAGGTTTACTTACTCAGATTACTATTATTGATATAAAGTACTGAATGTCCTGACAGTAGAATTCAGTCTGAAATGAATGAATCTCTGCTGCAGTGTGTACTCCATCACTGGCTCTGATAACATCTTCATGTCATGTCAGAGATGTCGGAATCAGACATAACTAGGGCTGTCAAAATTAACGCCATAATAACGCAAATTCGTTAACGATAACGAAGACTAAAAAGGGGATGGGGCTGTCTGTAAAGAGTGAGAACAACGAGCAGTGAAGGTACCTGATTCTTCACATGCAGGGCGACAGCGACATTATCCCACACATAAAACTGATCGAGATGCGTCCTTGCAGGTTGTGCTTCCATCCGCTTTTCTTCAGGTATCTGGACCAACTCATATCTGACAAAAACCAGAGACAAAGAAGTTAGTTCAAGTGTCTGTAATAACAGTAGGACAGTTGAGTATCTGTGGTTAGTTCAAGTGTCTGTAATAACAGTAGGACAGTTGAGTATCTGTGGTTAGTTCAAGTGTCTGTAATAACAGTGGGACAGTTGAGTATCTGTGGTTAGTTCCTACCTGTGTGTCCCACACATTGCCTCAGCCCTCCAGATGAAGCAGCCATCCTTGTAAGTGCAGACAGCGTTTGGGTCGTCGTCAGTCAGCAAAGGAGAGCCTGAGAACTTCTTTCTGGCCGGACTGTGGACCACCACAACGTACATCACTTCCTGTTTGTACAGGACGGTTCTTAACACCCGCATGACGGGCGGAGCGTCTTGGCAAAACTGGAGACAATAAAAGAGGTTTTCGAATCCGAATTTCCCCTAGGGCACCTAAAGGGCTAGAGCCGGCCCTCTGCCCACTGCTCCTAATATACTAGGACGGGTTAAATGCAGTGTGCTGTTCTGTGCTGTGTACAGTGTATGACAATAAAATTGTGTTTACATGTACAACCCGACCCTCAGTACAGTACAGTACAGTACCTGCTTGCTGTAGGCCGTCAGCAGCTCCTCCAGGGAGAATGTGAAGCGGTACGAGCCCAGCCTGGAGGTCTTGTTGAAGGCCGGAGAGGTGGCAAACTCCTTCAGGAAGCTCTGCTGTGCCTCGGCCTGCTCCTCCGTCCGGTCTGGGTAGGTGGTCTCCAGGAGCCTCCTCTCAGCTGACCAAATCTCATCGGGTCCCACAACCAGACTCCACCACAGCAGACAGCCTCGACCCGGGTTCTTGAAGCCGCCAGCCCCCCTGATGCCCCGCAATCCAGCTTCGTCTGTGTCGTGTTTCACATGACTCACATGAAACTCCGGGTGAGGGTATGATGGGATGTTTTCTTTGACGAGGTATTGGTTTCCTAAGTGTCGAGCTTCCTCTTTCAAATCGTTCAGCTTCATGTGCTGATTATCAAATACCTTCTCCTCATGTCCTCTCCTGTTGTGTCCAGACCACATGGTTGGGAGACAAAGTCTTTACTTTCACTGCTCACTCTCCTCTGACTTTTAGACAAGAGGTTATTTTGAACAACAGCTGTACAGAGCACTAGTGTATGCGGAAATAAAACCTGTGGGTGTGCACATGAGGGCGGACTGGACTTTGGGATAAAGAGGCATAACAACTGCAAGACTAACTGGTGATATTATCAGATGTGTCGTAGGAGAGGCCTTTCAGGACTCATTGTCGACTATCCAGGAAATAAACATTTTGATCGCTGATTAGGGCTGTCAATCAATTAAAATATTTAATCCTGATTAATCACACATTGTTTTATCTGTTCAAAATGAACCTTAAAGGGAGATTTGTCAAGTATTTAATCCTCTTATCAACATGGGAGTGGACAAATATGCTGCTTCATGCAAATGTATGTATATATTTATTATATTGTAAATCAATTAACAACACAAAACAATGACAGATATTGTCCAGAAACCCTCACAGGTACTGCATTTAACATAAAACAATATGCTCCAATCATAACATGGTAACCGATGATGACTCACTCCATAACCATGTGCACTCAGGAACAATGCACGTCGACACCATTGCGAACATGTTCACACCTTCACACCTCTACAGCTCTGCAGGCTGCTGAGACCAGCTGCTCCTCTTCATCAGCTGCTCCTCTTCATCACCAGCTGCTCCTCTTCATCACCAGCTGCTCCTCTTCATCAGCTGCTCCTCTTCATCACCAGCTGCTCCTCTTCATCACCAGCTGCTCCTCTTCATCACCAGCTCCTCTTCATCACCAGCTGCTCCTCTTCATCACCAGCTCCTCTTCATCACCATCTAACAACCTGCAGCCCAGCTCATGATCATGACTCAGTTTCTTCTCCACTCGTGTCAGTTGTCTGAAGCAGCTGTGATCAGTTAAATGTCTCTAACAGACTTTATCTTCTGTTGTTGTTCTGTTAGTTTCACGTGTCTCTGCTGGAAGTCAACCGGAAGGCTAGCGCCGACAGGGACAGCCACTTCCGGCCACAACATCCTTCAGAATAAGAGTCAATTCAATTCAATATGCTTTATTGATCATGACTGTCAGGTGAACAATATTGCCAAAGAGTCAATTCAATCAAAAAGAAAAAAAAGAACAAAATAAAAACAAAAACATATATATATATATATATATATATATATATATAATTATTTAATACTTTGTGTTTAAATAAATAATTAAAAATAGTAATTAAATAAAATAATATAATACACATATACATATTACCTTAATGTTAAGGCAAAGGCTATGGCAGCAGTGGGCACTTGCTTATTTGCATTTAACATGTGACATTTCATAGGAGTGTGTGCATTAAAGTAAATAAGGATTAATGAATTTTGCAAAGTCTCAAAAAATGAATTTATACTTATTTTATAATAATGTGTATATATTTCTTTCTGTGTTTTTTTTCTATTTCAAAGGTTTTTCACCTAATGACTAATGGCTTATAATAATTCCAAAATGAACTGAACTTTGAACTCAACCTATAAAACAAAGGAGGGAAAAAGGAAAAGCTGTTTATCATTGAGTGGATTCCAGTTAAAAATCTTCGAGTGGATGTTTCAATCTCTGTCATGTTGGGATACTGCACACATTTAAACAATAACTTGACAATACATGTATACAATTCATTAAGCAAATTACAATATATAGATATTTAAAAAGAACATGCATGTAAATGGAAGAAAACAATAAAGAAGTAATTAATGTTTGTTGTGTAAATAAAACAAACAAATAAAAAAAATCAATAACAATATATTGCGATATCAAAGGATAAATGTAAAAAAAGCAATAAAAACCCCTATGAAGTAGAGGAGTAAATAAAAGGCAGAGTGTGAGTTACATCTATTATGTGTTGTTGTGGTTGTCTCTTAGGCTGTGACATGCACTGACATATCCAGAGTCTCTCCTTATGAATATGCCTCTTCTTTCTTTCTTTATTATTTATTCTGTATTTTTGAGATATTACTCACTTTTAACAATCCCAGTTTTTCGGGCAGATGAAATTTACACAATTAATTTGATTAATATCTTAGTAATATATTATGTACATAAATGGCTTAACAGGCTACCCTCCTTTATACTTTTAAAGATACGGATTTTAAAATATATTTGACTTTGATTGAAAACTTAAAATTCTAAAATTCTAAATTGGCAAAAACTATTATATAAAACCAAATTTATTCAAATTGTTTAACAGACTTCGATTGTTTTTGTTTTTTATTCGTCCGCTCCTTTCTTTACATTTTATTTGTTGCATAATTTATTCATTTTATTTATATTTTTATTATTTTTATACTGTTTACTATACCATGTTTGCTGATTTTTTTGTAATGAAAAACATGTTTATATATTGGACTTTATGGTGCGTTACCGCCACCAACTGGTCTGGAGTGTGGATCAGGATTCTGATTACTCACTAGTATTACTCCTAAAGAAAATTAAAATAATAATAATAATAAAATATATATATAAATATACACACACACACACACACACACACACACACACACACACACACACAAATAGAGTCATATTCTCCATCAAATTTGTCCTCCTGAGATATTGGAACAAAAAAATAACCAGAACTTCTTTGTAAGAGATCACGTAGATCATATGCAAACTTTATTTATAATTATAATTTAAAATAAATTCATTTTTAAAATTTTTAAAAATGAATTTATCTATTCATCCTTCTCCAGTGGTGCGGGATCGTCAGGCCACAATTCTTTAACATTTTCTTCAGCTTGTGGGAAGTCTTCAAATTTGACACCATTTATCATTCCAGCTTTTTCTGCACGGCAGAACTTGAGGTTGTCTCTCAGTCGGCTGGGATCAAACCTCAGCACCTAAAACAGAGAAAAGAACAGAAGAAGATGAGGAGCAGAACGACTGCAGGTTTACTTACTCAGATTACTATTATTGATATAAAATACTGAATGTCCTGACAGTAGAATTCAGTCTGAAATGAATGAATCTCTGCTGCAGTGTGTACTCCATCACTGGCTCTGATAACATCTTCATGTCATGTCAGAGATGTCGGAATCAGACATAACTAGGGCTGTCAAAGTTAACGCCATTATAACGCAAATTCGTTAATGATAACGAAGACTAAAAAGGGGATGGGGCTGTCTGTAAAGAGTGAGAACAACGAGTAGTGAAGGTACCTGATTCTCCACATGCAGGGCGACAGCGACATGATCCCACACATAAAACTGAGGGTTATACCACACAGGCTGTGCTTCCATCCGCTTTTCTTCAGGTATCTGGACCAACTCATAGCTGACAAAAACCAGACAAAGTAGTTAGTTCAAGTGTCTGTAATAACAGTAGGACAGTTGAGTATCTGTGGTAGTTCCTACCTGTGTGTCTCACACATAGCCTCAGGCCTCCAGATGAAGCAGCCATCCTTGTAAGTGCAGACAGCGTTTGGGTCGTCGTCAGTCAGCAAAGGAGAGTTTGAGAACTCCTCCTGATTGTCCGGACTGTGGACCACCACAACGTACATCACTTCCTGTTTGTACAGGACGGTCTCTAACACCCGCATGACGGGCGGAGCGCCTTGGCAAAACTGGAGACAATAGAAGAGGTTTTAATGGAGGTACATTGAAAATGAACTCCTCAAAGACCTCGTTACTGTGGAAGTACTGATCCGTCTCAGAGCGTCCGTAGCAACGGAGTATACGAAGCAGCTAAATATGCTAGAGTAGGTTATCTGAGGCCACTTCTTCAGGTCGTCCTCCATCCCTCCATCGCAGAAGGCAGAGCTATGATCACATTATGCTGTTTGAGCTGTAATTGATGGTGTTCACATGTTTTACTAGATTTATTAATACGATCGCTCCAGGAGAGACGATTAGCATACCGTTAACATGGAAAACGCCGGTTCCGACGTGCCGGAAGTTGCGCCCATAATTCACACAAGGCATCATGGGGGCTAGGAATAAGGTGATAGAATATATTTATAAGATTTATTAGATTTCAGGGCTGAGCCCCAGATCTCCACTGAACCGGCCCTGTGCCCACTGCTCCTAATATACTAGGACGGGTTAAATGCAGTGTGCTGTTCAATTTAATTCAATTCAATTTATTTTTGTATAGCGTCAAATCACAACAGAAGTTATCTCAAGACGCTTTATATATAGAGAGCAGGTCTATGACCGTACACCAGAGTTTAGAGACCCAACAGGATCCACCAAGCGCACTGTGGCCAGGAACAACTCCCCGATTACTGGGAAGAAACCTGGAGCAGAACCGGGCGCAGGGTGGGCAGCCATCTGCCAAGACCGGCTGGGGGGAGAGATAGATAGATAGATATAGAGAGAGAGAGAGAGAGAGAGAGGGAAGCAGCCACAATAATAGCTTAGCAGCTGTAATAGCCAATACAAGTAGGACTGATAACACAAAACCAATAGTGGTGGATGGAAAGAGTGATAATACAACTATCAGAATTGATGTAATTGGGTCGTCCCCAGACGGGCTTTCAAGCGGAGCTTCCAGATGTCTCAGTCCACCATACATCTGGCTAGCTCGCCAGTACTGTCCAGCATCTGTCCTCAGTACGTCCATGTGTGGACGTACTGAGTGTTCTGTGCTGTGTTCAATGTATGACAATAAAATTGGGTTTACATGTACAACCCGACCCTCAGTACAGTACAGTACAGTACCTGCTCGCTATAGGCCGTCAGCAGCTCCTCCAGGGGGAATGTGAAGCGGTACGAGCCCAGCCTGGAGGTCTTGTTGAAGGCCGGAGAGGTGGCAAACTTCTCCAGGAAGCTCTGCTGTCCCTCGGCCTGCTCCTCCGTCCGGTCTGGGTAGGTGGTCTCCAGCAGCCTCTTCTCAGCTGTCCTAATCTTATCAGGTCCAACAACCAGACTCCACCACAGCAGTTGGCCTTCGCCCGGGTTCTTGAAGCCACCATCCCCCCTGATGCCGCGCAATCCATCTTTGTCTGTATCGTGTCTCACATGACTCACATGAAACTCCGGTTGAGGGTATGGCGGGATGTTTTCTTTGCGGAGGTATTGGTTTCCCAGCCTATGGTTTAGAGCTTCCTTTTTCAAATCTTTCAGCTTCATGTGCTGATTATCAACTACATTCTCCGTGTGTCCTCTCCTGTTTTTTCCGGACTTCATGGTTGGGAGACAAAGTCTTTACTTTCACTGCTCACTGTCCTCTGACTTTCTGACAAGTGATAGCTTACAGCTGTACAGAGCACTAGCGTACGCGGAGATAAAACCTATGTGGGTAAATTGGAAGAAATATTTGTGACTGATGAGGGGCTGGGGGTCGTCAGCAGGTCCTCCAGAGGGGGAGGACTCCAACACAGCAGATTGCCTCAGCCCGGGTTCTTGAAGGCACCATCCCCACTGATACCCCACAATCCATCTTCATTTGTGTTGTGTCTCAGATGACTCACATGAAACTCTGGGTGAGGGTATGGCGGGATATTTTCTTTGACGATCCATTCGTTTCCCAAGTTTCGAGCTTTCTCTTTCAAATCTTTCAGCTTCATGTGCTGATTATAAACTACATTCTCCTCATGTCCTCTCCCGTTGTATCCGGACCTCATGGTTGGGAGACAAAGCTTGAATTCAGCTGGGGGATGAAAAATAACCTACACCTATTTCCTCCCTTTTAGAGAGGCATGATGTGTTTCTGCCAATAACAAACGCTGAGTCATCATGAGAGTAAAGCGAAGGAGAGAAACAGGCCAAAGGTTTTCAGTTATTAAGTCCTTTGGTTGTGTTTCCTTTCCTTTCCTTTAATTTCCTTTCCTTTCCTTTAGTTTCCTTTCCTTTCCTTTCTGAGAATCCACAATACAGTTTCTTTTGATTGCCAAGACACATTTCTTGATATTATGCTCAATTTTCCCAAAACTCTACAGTGTACAGTGTAGTTAAAGTACTCAAAGTAAAAGTGTTGATAGGTCAGTACAGTGTAGTTAGAGTACTTCAAGTAAAAGTATTGATAGTGCAGTACAGAGTAGTTAAAGTACTTAGAGTAAAAGTATTGATAGTGCAATACAGTGTAGTTAAAGTACTTAGAGTAAAAGTATCATGTGTTTGTAGAACCTCGTATCTCTGATGGTTTCAGCTTAGTGAAGATGTATTTTGATCCATTTGAAGAGTTGATTTAGCTTCAGGAGGAGGATTTACTCATCACAAACATTCAACATCAAATACTCACATAAAGTACAAGTTACCTGGAGTACCTGAACTTCCACCACCGGCCCATGTTACCTGTTACCTGTCCAGGTGATGCAGTCAGTGTGTTACCTGTCCAGGTGATGCAGTCAGTGTGTTACCTGTTACCTGTCCAGGTGATGCAGTCAGTATGTTACCTGTTACCTGTCCAGGTGATACAGTCAGTATGTTATAGTCCTGGTGATACAGTCAGTGTGTTACCTGTCCAGGTGATGCAGCCAGTGTGTTACCTGTCCAGGTGATGCAGTCAGTATGTAATCTGTTACCTGTCCAGGTGATGCAGCCAGTGTGCAGCCAGTCAATCAGAATCAGAATCAGAATGGTGTTTATTTCCAGGTGTAAGAGGTATACACTAGGAATTTGCTTTGGTTATGTTGGTGCAAGTCAAACAGTATAATAACAAAAGAATAGATAAAAACATTAGAATAAAATAAGAATAAAAAAACTGAAAAATTGAAATCAAGAGCTTGTTATCCTTAGAACATTTTAAAAGGAAAATATCATCACATTTAATTCATGATGTCTAATTATCTTTTGATATGTTTAGATATATTTTCTTCTGTACTGTGTATGTATTTCATTGTTTTTATTGGATTGTTTTCCACTGTTTGGTTGGGTTTTCTACACATTTTGTGTACTTCTTGTTGTTGTTTAACTTTTGTTGTATTTTTAAAATGATGTTAGTTTAGATCTTTCTTTCTTTTTTGTTATTGTGTGTTTTTTGGGAGAGGTGGCTTCTTCACCTCTCCTCACACAGCTCGTTTTGTTTTCAATGACTGGATTTTGTGAAGTTTTATATATGTGCAAATAAATAAATAGATAATAAAAAAGGTTATATACAGGAAACACTGAAACACTCACCTTCACACCTCTACAGCTCTGCAGGCTGCTGAGACCAGCTGCTCCTCTTCATCACCATCTAACAACTGCAGCCCAACACATGATCCTGTTAGCTCCATGCTGAGCTCAGTTAACTCAGTTAACTGAGTTAGCTCAGGTTAGCTCAGTTAGCTCAGGTTAGCTCAGTTAGCTCAGTTAGCTCAGGTTAGCTCAGTTAGCTCAGGTTAGCTCAGTTAGCTCAGTTAGCTCAGTTAGTTCAGGTTAGCTCAGGTTAGCTCAGTTAGCTCAGTTAGCTCAGGTTAGCTCAGTTAGCTCAGTTAGCTCAGGTTAGCTCAGTTAGCTCAGGTTAGCTCAGGTTAGCTCAGTTAGCTCAGGTTAGCTCAGGTTAGCTCAGTTAGCTCAGTTAGCTCAGGTTAGCTCAGTTAGCTCAGGTTAGCTCAGGTTAGCTCAGTTAGGTCAGGTTAGCTCTGTTAGCTCAGGTTAGCTCAGTTAGCTCAGGTTAGCTCAGGTTAGCTCAGTTAGCTCAGGTTAGCTCAGGTTAGCTCAGTTAGCTCATGTTAGCTCAGGTTAGCTCAGTTAGCTCAGGTTAGCTCAGGTTAGCTCAGTTAGCTCAGGTTAGCTCAGTTAGCTCAGTTAACTCAGTTAGCTCAGGTTAGCTCAGTTAGCTCAGGTTAGCTCAGTTAGCTCAGTTAGCTCAGGTTAGCTCAGTTAGCTCAGGTTAGCTCAGTTAGCTCAGTTAGCTCAGTTAGTTCAGGTTAGCTCAGGTTAGCTCAGTTAGCTCAGTTAGCTCAGGTTAGCTCAGTTAGCTCAGTTAGCTCAGGTTAGCTCAGTTAGCTCAGGTTAGCTCAGGTTAGCTCAGTTAGCTCAGTTAGCTCAGGTTAGCTCAGTTAGCTCAGGTTAGCTCAGGTTAGCTCAGTTAGGTCAGGTTAGCTCTGTTAGCTCAGGTTAGCTCAGTTAGCTCAGGTTAGCTCAGGTTAGCTCAGTTAGCTCAGGTTAGCTCAGGTTAGCTCAGTTAGCTCATGTTAGCTCAGGTTAGCTCAGTTAGCTCAGGTTAGCTCAGGTTAGCTCAGTTAGCTCAGGTTAGCTCAGTTAGCTCAGTTAGCTCAGGTAGCTCAGGTTAGCTCAGTTAGCTCAGTTAGCTCAGGTTAGCTCAGGTTAGCTCAGTTAGCTCAGGTTAGCTCAGGTTAGCTCAGTTAGCTCAGGTTAGCTCAGTTAGCTCAGTTAGCTCAGGTTAGCTCGGTTAGCTCAGGTTAGCTCAGTTAGCTCAGGTTAGCTCTGTTAGCTCAGGTTAGCTCAGTTAGCTCAGTTAGCTCAGGTTAGCTCAGTTAGCTCAGGTTAGCTCAGTTAGCTCATGTTAGCTCAGTTAGCTCAGGTTAGCTCAGGTTAGCTCAGTTAGCTCAGGTAAGCTCAGTTAGCTCAGTTAGCTCAGGTTAGCTCAGTTAGCTCAGTTAGCTCAGGTTAGCTCAGTTAGCTCAGGTTAGCTCAGTTAGCTCAGTTAGCTCAGGTTAGCTCAGTTAGCTCAGGTTAGCTCAGGTTAGCTCAGTTAGCTCAGGTTAGCTCAGTTAGCTCAGTTAGCTCAGGTTAGCTCAGTTAGCTCAGTTAGCTCAGGTTAGCTCAGTTAGCTCAGTTAGCTCAGTTAGCTCAGGTTAGCTCAGGTAGCTCAGGTTAGCTCAGGTTAGCTCAGTTAGCTCAGGTTAGCTCAGTTAGCTCAGGTTAGCTCAGTTAGCTCAGTTAGCTCAGTTAGCTCAGGTTAGCTCAGTTAGCTCAGGTTAGCTCAGTTAGCTCAGGTTAGCTCTGTTAGCTCAGGTTAGCTCAGTTAGCTCAGGTTAGCTCAGGTTAGCTCAGTTAGCTCAGGTTAGCTCAGGTTAGCTCAGTTAGCTCATGTTAGCTCAGGTTAGCTCAGTTAGCTCAGGTTAGCTCAGGTTAGCTCAGTTAGCTCAGGTTAGCTCAGTTAGCTCAGTTAGCTCAGGTAGCTCAGGTTAGCTCAGTTAGCTCAGTTAGCTCAGGTTAGCTCAGGTTAGCTCAGTTAGCTCAGGTTAGCTCAGGTTAGCTCAGTTAGCTCAGGTTAGCTCAGTTAGCTCAGTTAGCTCAGGTTAGCTCGGTTAGCTCAGGTTAGCTCAGTTAGCTCAGGTTAGCTCTGTTAGCTCAGGTTAGCTCAGTTAGCTCAGTTAGCTCAGGTTAGCTCAGTTAGCTCAGGTTAGCTCAGTTAGCTCATGTTAGCTCAGTTAGCTCAGGTTAGCTCAGGTTAGCTCAGTTAGCTCAGGTTAGCTCAGGTAGCTCAGGTTAGCTCAGGTTAGCTCAGTTAGCTCAGGTTAGCTCAGGTTAGCTCAGTTAGCTCAGGTTAGCTCAGTTAGCTCAGTTAGCTCAGGTAGCTCAGGTTAGCTCAGGTTAGCTCAGGTTAGCTCAGTTAGTTCAGTTAGCTCAGGTTAACTCAGTTAGCTCAGTCCTGCATATTTCTATTCATATATTGATAGTTTTGTTTTTCCTTTTCTCTGTTCTGTTGTTGAATACTCCACTCTGGAAGGCTTGCATTTAACGATCACGTGGATGATGCTGTAAGTAATGATATGTATGTTTTGTCCTTGACACACACACACACACACACACACACACACACACACACACAAATAGAGTCATATTCTCCATCAAAGATATTGGAACAAAAAATAACCAGAACTTCTTTGTAAGAGATCACGTAGATCATATCCCAACTTTATTTCATCCAGATTCAATAGACAGTAAAGCATAATGTGTTCTAATGTTTCTTCTTGATTACAAAATTCACACCGTCCCGTATTATAGTTTAATAATTTTAAATAATGTGGACTCGAGTCCACACCTCTGCAGTTTGGCAAACAAACATCATAATTCAAATTATAAATCCTGGCATCATGTGCATCCACACAGAGAAGGAAAATAAATAAATAAATAAATAATTTATAATTATAATTTAAATTATAATGTATTTATAATTAAATACATTTCCACTGTGTGTACATTTTCATTAACCCGTCTTTCGTTTGAGCCAAGGTAAAGTGATCATTGTCATTTGTCACCATTAAAAGGATGTTGCAAGTCGGCCTTTCTCTTTTCCATGGCGCCATCAGGGATTGCTCCTATAATCTAAAACAATGGGTCTAGTGGTAAAACAGTGTTCAAAATGGAAAATACTTCTGTATGAATCATCCCTTCCCAAGCTCAGATTTTTCTGTTTTACGTCACAGCTAATTAATTTATCTATTGATCCTTCTCCAGGATGTCAGGCCACAATCCTTTAACAAGTTCTTCAGCTTGTTTGAAGGGGTCAAATGTGACACCCTTTATCAATCCAGGCTTTTCTGCACTGCAGAACTTGAGGTTCCCTCTCAGTCGGCTGGGATCAAACCTCAGCACCTAAAACAGAGAATAGAACAGAAGAAGATGAGGAGCAGAACGACTGCAGGTTTACTTACTCAGATTACTATTATTGATATAAAGTACTGAATGTCCTGACAGTAGAATTCAGTCTGAAATGAATGAATCTCTGCTGCAGTGTGTACTCCATCACTGGCTCTGATAACATCTTCATGTCATGTCAGAGATGTCGGAATCAGACATAACTAGGGCTGTCAAAGTTAATGCCATAATAACGCAAATTCGTTAACGATAACGAAGACTAAAAAGGGGATGGGGCTGTCTGTAAAGAGTGAGAACAACGAGCAGTGAAGGTACCTGATTCTCCACATGCAGGGCGACAGCGACATGATCCCACACATAAAACTCAGAGCGAGACTCTACAGGCTCTGCTTCCATCCGCTTTTCTTCAGGTATCTGGACCAACTGACAGCTGACAAAAACAGAGACAAAGTAGTTAGTTCAAGTGTCTGTAATAACAGTAGGACAGTTGAGTATCTGTGGTTAGTTCAAGTGTCTGTAATAACAGTAGGACAGTTGAGTGTCTGTGGTTAGTTCACGTGTCTGTAATAACAGTAGGACAGTTGAGTGTCTGTGGTTAGTTCACGTGTCTGTAATAACAGTAGGACAGTTGAGTGTCTGTGGTTAGTTCACGTGTCTGTAATAACAGTAGGACAGTTGAGTATCTGTGGTTAGTTCAAGTGTCTGTAATAACAGTAGGACAGTTGAGTGTCTGTGGTTAGTTCACGTGTCTGTAATAACAGTAGGACAGTTGAGTGTCTGTGGTTAGTTCACGTGTCTGTAATAACAGTAGGACAGTTGAGTGTCTGTGGTTAGTTCACGTGTCTGTAATAACAGTAGGACAGTTGAGTATCTGTGGTTAGTTCACGTGTCTGTAATAACAGTAGGACAGTTGAGTGTCTGTGGTTAGTTCACGTGTCTGTAATAACAGTAGGACAGTTGAGTATCTGTGGTTAGTTCAAGTGTCTGTAATAACAGTAGGACAGTTGAGTATCTGTGGTTAGTTGCTACCTGTGTGTCTCACACATGGCCTCAGGCCTCCAGATGAAGCAGCCATCCCTGTAAGTGCAGACAGCGTTTGGGACAGTGTTTGGGACGACGTCAGTCAGCTTTAGACGGTTTGAGAACTTCTCAGTGTCCGGACTGTGGACCACCACAACGTACATCACTTGCTGTTTGTACAGGACGGTCTCTAACACCCGCATGACGGGCGGAGCGCCTTGGCAAAACTGGAGACAATAGAAGAGGTTTTAATGGAGGTACATTGAAAATGAACTCCTCAAAGACCTCGTTACTGTGGAAGTACTGATCCGTCTCAGAGCGTCCGTAGCAACGGAGTCAACAAAGCAGCTAAATATGCTAGAGTAGGTTATCTGAGGCCACTTCTTCAGGTCGTCCTCCATCCCTCCATCGCAGAAGGCAGAGCTATGATCACATTATGCTGT
This sequence comes from Sebastes schlegelii, assembly GCA_014673565.1. Lineage (NCBI taxonomy): Eukaryota > Metazoa > Chordata > Actinopteri > Perciformes > Sebastidae > Sebastes > Sebastes schlegelii. The sequence continues at coordinate 2,154,725 of CM025834.1, read as the reverse complement.
TTGAGCTGTAATAGATGGTGTTCACATGTTTTACTAGATTTATTAATACGATCGCTCCAGGAGAGACGATTAGCATACCGTTAACATGGAAAACGCCGGTTCCGACGTGCCGGAAGTTGCGCCCATAATTCACACAAGGCATCATGGGGGCTAGGAATAAGGTGATAGAATATATTTATAAGATTTATTAGATTTCAGGGCTGAGCCCCAGATCTCCACTGAACCGGCCCTGTGCCCACTGCTCCTAATATACTAGGACGGGTTAAATGCAGTGTCCTGTTCTGTGCTGTGTTCAATGTATGACAATAAAATTGTGTTTACATGTACAACCCGACCCTCAGTACAGTACAGAACAGTACCTGCTTGCTGTAGGCCGTCAGCAGCTCCTCCAGGGGGAATGTGAAGCGGTACGAGCCAAACCTGGAGGTCTTGTTGAAGGCCGGAGAGGTGGCAAACTTCTCCAGGAAGCTCTGCTGTGCCTCGGCCTGCTCCTCCGTCCGGTCTGGGTAGGTGGTCTCCAGGAGCCTCCTCTCAGCTGACCTAATCTCATCAGGTCCAACAACCACACTCCACCACATCAGAGAGCCTTCGAACGGGTTCTTGAAGCCGCCATCCTTCTTGATGCCCCGCAATCCAGCTCCGTTTGTGTCGTGTCTCACATGACTCACATGAAACTCCGGGTGAGGGTATGATGGGATGTTTTCTTTGACGAGGTATTGGTTTCTCAAGTGTTGAGCTTCCTTTTTCAAATCTTTCAGCTTCATGTGCTGATTAAAAACTACATTCTCCACATATCGTCTCCAGTTTGTTCTGGTCTTCATGGTTGGGAGACAAAGTCTTTACTTTCACTGCTCACTCTCCTCTGACTTTTAGACAAGTGGTATCTAACAGCTGTACAGAGCACTAGTATATGTGGAAATAAAACCTGTGGGTGTGCATCAAAATATGTGACACATGATCAAGGGATGGACGAAGATGCTATCTATGGGAACGCCTGTTGAGCAGCTTGTACAGGTGGGGAATGAAAAACAAACCACACCCATTTCCTTTTTTGTAGTCATGATGTCTTTCTACCAATAAACAACTCTGAGTCATCATGAGAGTAAAGCGAAGGGGAGAAACAGGCCAAAGGTTTTCAATTAAAAAGTTCTTTCCTTTCCTTTCCTTTGCTTTCGTTTCCTTTCCTTTCTGGAAATTTCTTGATATAATGCTAAATTTTCCAAAACTCTAAACACAAATACACAAATACCGCACACTTCACAAACTTCAATGTCAAATCCAAACTCAACCATTTTTAGCATTTTTCTTGATATGTTTTCTCCTTCGTTCTTCCTCCGATGTGGGAAAGTCTTCTTCCTCAGAGTTAAACATGTTTTGGTTCAGTTGTTTTGCTTGTTATTCAAATTAAAAGCCTCTCAGATTGTCAGTTTGGGAGAAACGGAGACGTAGGGGAGTCATTCATCAGGAAACACTTAATTTAAAACCGTAAAAGTCTTCCCAAAACTTTACTCATATTCAGATTAAGGTGGGATGTATGGAGGACGGAACCTGCCAAAATAAAAAAGATGTCGCAATCTAGTTTTTTTTACCTTCACCATCTTGTTTTTTTTTTTTGGACGCTACCATCTTGTTGTTTTAGCCGTCACCATCTTGTTTTTTTTTTGGCTGTCACCGTCTTGTTTTTAAAAAATACCAAAATATGTCCAAAATATGGCCCAAAAAGGCTGAAATATGTCCGAAAATAAGTCAGAACAAAGTTAGAAAAAGTCAGAAAACAAAATCAGAAAAAAAGCTGAAAAAGAACAAAGTATGTCCGAAAAAATGCTAAAATATGTTGAAACAAAAGACTGAAATATGTCAGAAAAAAGAAAAGCTGGAATATGTCAGAAAAAAAGCAGATAAATGCCAAAATATGTCCGAAATATGTCCCAAAAAATTTCCCAAAAAAAGGCCGATATCTGTCTGAAAAAAAGTCAGAAAAAGTTATCAGGAAACGTTATCGTATGGCGGTAACGTGGCGGTGGAGCCGACCGTTGCGCTCATCTCCGTGGTCAAATGGGCCGACGCTACGACTGTAGAGCACCCAGATACTGACATTTGTGTTGTCTGCATTGAAACGGCCCCGATGGAGCTGATCATGATGGATAAAGAGAATGGAGCTGACGGGAGAGCTAGAGACCACCTTGGAGAAGTTACAGGAAGTAGTAACTACGTCCGATTTTCAAAATAAGGTGTTAGCCAAGGGAACTGTATATACCAAATACATCTATGGAAATAAGATTGATTGGATTATATTCACCAGAAGTATAAAACATAACATGTCCCTTATAGATTAAAAAGAAAATACCACTAATTTGTGTATCTATTCTTGATTTCTGGGTTGCTGGATAATAAATAATTCCTGACAATGACTGATATATTTGACTTCAGGACAACTCTGACTACATACATGCTGAAAATCAAAAATTTTTACTGGATTCATTTAGAGATTTTTCAAAATAAAAGTCCCTAGAAGTGTATGACTCATATTTTCTCATGGTCTAGTGTTAAAGAAGTTAACAATAAATTGCAATAAATTGTAATATTGAATCGCAATACTTAAAAAAACACAATACATATGGAATCGGCCCCCGAGTATCGTGACAGCCCTCGTTGGTACGTACTTGTAATCCACTCAGAAATCATAGAAAACAGACGCTGCAGAACTTCACTGAGAAGCTTCATGTTTTTAAGTTTTCTTCAGTATCAAAGTTCTCCAGTGATAGTTGTCTGTACACGAATGGGTACTCTGCAAACAGGAGCTGCTGATAGATAGTTCGGCATACTTTTCATGGTGCTAATTTGACAAAATGTAAACAAATATATAAGCTAAAAACAAAGAGAAAAGCACAACCTGTAGCTGACATTACAACGGTACATTTGACGCCGTCCTGCTCTCCTGATAGCTTTATTTTTTTTCTGTTGTCATATTGGATCCTGGTGATAAATGGTATCACATATAGAGTTAATATTAAGAACATTATAACATTTAAATTGAAACCTCTCTCTCTCTCTCATGTCAGGTGGAGGACTCTCTACCGTCTCTGTCCCTTCAGATCAACGTTCCCGTCCTCTCTCTCTCCCTCAGTGTGTTGTTGATCTTGGCGGCAGTTTTTCTCTTTCTGGCCTTCAAACGTACGTTTTCTCTTCTTCAAACAGCGTCTCTATACCACAATATCTATACAATATAAACCAGAATATCTGTTGTGCCCTGCTTCAAACTAAATATGATTAAAAGGCTTTAACCCTGAACGCAGCGAATCTGCACATTTAATACGTTTCAAATCTTATTTCCTTCTCCAGGTGGAATATACAGGAGAGCCTTAAAGACCGGCTGGTGAGTTCAACGTCGGCTGTTTATCATCTTGGATTTTGGCGAGCCGATGACGAACGATGCATTGTGGGATAGTTTAGGAGCATCGCAGCAAAGAGCCGTGAGACTAACGGAGAGGAGATGGACAGCTTTGAGAGCTGGACAGAAATCACGAAATTTAATCTATTTGATTCGTGTACATAGAAACAAATTTCCCTTTTTTTGTGACGCTCAGCACGACTTTCAACAACGGATTTTTCGTGCGTTTTCCTACAAATGTCCAGCAACACGTGACGCACGTGTCAATTTACGCTACAGTCTTTTCAGAAGAAAATGACTTAGTTAGGTTTAGGAAAAGATCGACTTGGTTAGGATAAGCCTACTAAACTGCTTCGCTAGCTTTAACAGAAGATTGCGTTATGGGTTAAAATATCACCTAAAGTGTCGTAACTTAATTACGGAAGTTACGTGACAAAAATTACTTAGTTAGCTTTAGGAAAAGATCGCAGTTTGGGTTAAAATAACTCCGGAAGTTACGTGACAAATGAATAAATGTTGACGGCGCCAAACATTTGCTTTGCTCTTGGTGCGAACACACCAATAACAGAAACGCCTGTTTGTGTCTAAGAGGCTGTTTAACTTTAATTTTCTCCTCCAGTTTCTCCTCTGATGAACCTCCTCACATCATCTATGAGATCCGGATGAGAAGACCGGTCCAGGAGAACATCTACACTCTGGACTAGAGGGGCCGAGCTGAATGCACAGAAAGCTTTACGTTCAATTAAATACAAATAAATCAAACACACACCTGCATGTGTTTGGCTGAGCGTGTGCTGGTTTATTCAGTGTGTGAAATACTGCATCACAATCAGGGTAGAGTTACCTCCATCAGCTACACGTTAACTACATTTCCCTCCTCTCTGCCGCTCTACATGCAGCGGAAACATAGAATTAAGACGGGGCGTCATGTTGCTTCTTCTGTCCTGCACGTTAAACCCAAACCGACCCGTTAACATAAGACTCACAGTGGTGGAAGAAGTACTCAGATCTCTTGAAAGTAGTAATACCACAATTTAAAAAAACTCTGTTAAAAGTCCTTAAATCAAAGAACAAAGGTATTAGCATTAAAAAATATACTTAAAGTACAAAAAGTAAAAGTACTCATTATGTAGAATAATGTGTTATATTATTATATTGATGCATTCATGTGTTCACTGTAATGTAGCAGCTGGTAAAAGTGGAGCTCCTTTTAATGACTTTATAATAATATATTATCATTTATTACTTGATTTAGATTTTGTTTTAATAATCTGTAAAGTAACTAAAGTTATCAAAGATAAATGTAGTGGAGTAATAAGTACAATATTGGCTTCCACAATGTAGTGATGGTATAAAGTAACTAGGGATGCACCGGTACCCGATACCGATACCCGATACCGATAGTTGTTGACGTCAGAAATGGTGGAGGCCTTGGAAGTACATTTTTCGGCGTATAAAAAATAAGTTAATATATTTTAATTTTAGTCGAATATTGTTTTTCTTCGTAATTTTTAGGGATGCACCGATACCGATACCAGTATCGGGTATACCAGTATACCAGTACTCGTATCGGTACTCGGTATCGGTGAGTACCAAAGTGTAAGTACTTGTACTCGGTCTGAAAAAAAGTGGTATCGGTGCATCCCTAAAAGTAACATAAAATGGAAATACTCAAGTAAAGTAAAAGTACCTTGAAACTGTACCAGTTGCTGCTGAGCAGTACAACAAAAAAATAACCAAATAAATGTTAAAAAATAAATAGATCAATAAATAAAAATGCAGAAGTGCTCCCACGTTTTCAATAAATTATTTTCACCTCACACCTCTCCAAAAACCAGTGTACTATTACAAACAACTTCAATAACTATTTAAATATTAAAATCAGCAGGATTTAACCGTTCACAGTTTACACTGTATTTCTGTTGAATAAGGACATAAATGAGATGCTTATCAGATATGGAGAGGAGGAGCAGAATTTATTATTTTATCTGTATTTAACTGTGTAGTTTGCAGAATTACAGCCGGTGCATTGTTACAATATAGAAAAATAGAGAACAATTATGTTCATTTTGAGAGGTTATAGTGGTATTTCACACACTGATTTAATTCTGTGTTGAGACGCTTTCTGTCAGCTGACTGTGAGCAGGATGCTGCTGCTGCTGCTGATGTAGTTTGTCTTTTATTAGTGTTTCCTGTGATTATTAACCTGCCTGAACTTCATCAAAACAAGCTGAATAAAAACCAATCACAACGTCTGTGTGTGATCAATTCTCAGTGATTTCTAATATGGGATGTACCATTTAGACCAGGGGTCAGCAACCTTTACTATCAAAAGAGACATTTTAGGCAAAACAAAAAAAAAGAAATCTGTGTGGAGCCGCAAAACATGTGATCATTGTGATGAAGGTAACACAGTTTATAGTCTAAGTATATAGTATATAAGTCTAATGCAGTGAGGGCCGAAGAGACAATGTACTACGGAGTATTAGGACCACATTGAGGGAAAGAACATCTGAGATTTACACAATAAAGTCAGAATATTACAAGAATGAAGTCATAACTTAACAAGAAAAAAAAGATGTAATATTATGAGAAGAAAGTCGTAATATAACGAGAATAAAGTTTGAATTGCCCTGTTGTTGAAATGTGCTCTACAAATAAAGCTGCTTTGCCTTGACTTGCCTTGCTGAGTCTGATAACAACTCATTTGTTTACCTCTCTGATATTTGACTTAGAAATGAGCATTAGTTAGTATTAGCGTAAGCGTCGTGACACTCACTCAGAGAGAGAAACTACACTGCACTCTTTCACCTTAAAGGTTCTTCCTTCTTTCTTTGTTCTCCTGATGAGGGAACTTCCTGTTCTGAGTTCAACAGTCAGAAACATCTATCGAATATTCCCAAAAGATATAAGAAGCAGCTTTTAGTTTTAGAGATCCATTGTTTTTTTTTACCAGGGTTAGGGTGTCCTGTAGTTTGTATATTTAGAACAAATAAAGTATAAAGTTAGTCCTACCCTTTGGAGGTCTTTGGGGGGTCTTCATCGCTGTTATTTCTTCAATAAAGCTGCACAGAAAGGAAATAAATTTAGCCTCTCCGTCGGGGAATCGAACCCCGGTCTCCTTGTGCGCGGCACCCGGGGATTCTTTAGCTAAAGCGCCCTAAACGCATTGCCATTCATTCTCTATGGTAGTGCTGAACCACTACGGATGCAATATAGCTTTGGCCGCTGGTGTTTGTTTTGGCGCACTTTTGCCGAGGAGAGGAGAGGAGAGGAGTTGTTGTTTCCTTCGCCACTCTGTCAGTCTTGGTCTGGATGATCTACACTTCGTGTGACGTGTCCTTGCTTGTGTGAACGCTATAAAGTTAACGTTAGTCGTGTTTCTCCCGTTTATTGTGTCGCCGCGGCCGTGTTGACGACTTTGGGATGAATTACAAGCTAACGTAACATTATTAACAATGAACCAACATGTTATTATATAATGTATCCTGGCGCTGTCTGACGTGTTCTTGCTTGTGTGAGCGCTATAAAGTTAACGTTAGTCGTGTTTCTTCTCCCGTTTATTGTGTCGCCGCGGTACTTTCGGATGAATTGCAAGCTAACGTAACATTATTAACAATGAACCAACATGTTATTATATAATGTATCCTGGCGCTGTGTGACGTGCTTTTGCTTGTGTGAGCGCTATAAAGTTATCGTTAGCCGTGTTTCCTCAGTTTATTGTGTCGAGCTGCTGCGGTATATTCGGATGAATTAATTACAAGCTAACGCAACTTAACATTCCTTAGGTTGAAAGCATCACGTTGTTAGTTGACATTAATGTCTAATGTAGCGTTAACTACGGTATATCAGCAGCTTACGTCAGCAGTAAGGTTAGATATAACGTTACTCTGGACACACTAACGTTACTTTACATACACACATTGACAGAATGATAAATGAACAAGCTTCATATGAATCATAAAGTCGTCGTGTTTGCACTTAACGCTACGTCGACTACTTTCAGTCTCCGTTGTATAATACGTTGCTGTTGTCACAGCATGTACTTATACTTCAGGCTTTTAATGCAGGACTTTTACTTGTAGCAGAGTATTTCTACACTGTGGTATCAGTACTATCACTGAAGTACAAGATCAGAGTACTTCTTCCACCTCTGTTAAAATGAGAGAACACCAGAATATTGTTTATTAATTGAGAACCAATGTCTCAGGGTTTTTCATACTTTGTCATGTTGTGTACAACGTGCTATTCATGCTTAATTTTAACACTTATTATATGCTTCTATACCATATTACAATTTTCAAAATACTAAATAGGCCACGTTTGTCTGAGCTTGTCAAAAGCAGAATATATCAAATATAGTCTAATGCATGTCTGTTTGGGATAGGAAAGGTGAATTGAATGCAGGGCGTTGCTGGATAAGACACTTCACACTTCAGTGTTACTTGAGTCAGAATCACTGGTTGGGGGTGGGGGAGGGCTGAGCTCCCTTCACCTTCAAGTTCTTTCCCATGGGTAGTTCAAAGCATTTAACCCATGGGGGGGGGGGTCTATCTTTGAAGTGTAAATAGTCTGCCTCAACAACCAGAGCTCATCGTTAAGACATACACAAAGTCAGGCACTTAATCAAGGTACTATACGACGTAGTAAAGGTAATATTAAAGTAAAGGTATTTGATATCATTTTTTTCCCTCTTCAAAACCCTGATAAATACAGTGAGAATATGTAGACAGTAAAGGGGCTAGAGCTGAGATGTGAACCTCCTAATTCCTGCTCTCCCTTGAGACCCTCACTGTTAACATTTGTTATGAAAACAATGCCTGTCTATAACATATTAATAGATCAATATGCTTTTCTTCATTACAGGTAAAATGCAGAAAACTGTTTTTTTCCCTGGGAGAATGAGTGTCACATTCTGCAAGGGACCACTCGGATATCTCCGTCAGGATCCAACGGATGCAGCCAAACTCCTTAAAGACAACCCCTCTCTACAGGACAAGTCTGCACCCGTGAAGGAGGAGCTGGTCAGGAAAAATGCACTGTCTGTGATCATTTTAAGAGGAGGGGATGCTTCAGATAAAACTGAGGTGGCTGGAGAATACATCCTACAGTTTGGGAAATATAAAGGGAAGTCCTTCCGCTGGCTCCTTGAAAATGACATTGGGTATACCATCTACCTAATCAAGAACCAGCAAAAGGAGGAGACTGCAGGAGTGTTCATGGCAGGGGGGCACAGCAAGGACAGCCTGCTGTCATTTGTGAGCTATGCCCTCAGCTTTCAAGAAATCCAGTCTCTTCTCAATTATGAGAAACAAAAGCCAGTTGTGACAGCAGCAGCAGCAGCAGCATCAGAGGATGACCAGCTGGTTGGTTTTGGCTCTCGTGCCAAAAGCACCTGGAGAGAGATTTGGGACAGCAGGGATGATGGCTATGCAGCCTTTATTATGAAGAAAAGCTGTGCTCCAGGAACAAAGATGCACAAACTACAAGTGTACCTGCAGAAGAAGCTGCCCTCCCCCTCTGGCTCCTCTCTGGTGACACATGCCTCACAGGCCCCTGCTGAAGCCATGGGTGGGTCTTGTTTTCCATTTGTTTTGTCAAAAAAATGTATATGCTGTCATGGTATCCAGTGTATTTTAGTACACCAAAGGGAGTAAACTTCGTCTTCCATTATTTCAGTGGTGATTTTATTCATACTATTCTAAGTACAGTAAAGCCATATTTTTAGTACATTCTAATTCTTGTCTGTTTGCATCACAGTGATGGATGAAGATGAAGAGCTGGAGAGAGCGATGCTGGGTATCTGTCCTTCTAAGCAACATGTGCAGAGCTGTGAGTAAACATTTGTTGTATTATATTGGTTTGTTTCTACTGCCTGAAGATTCAAATTAATTTACAGTTCAGCCTGTTCAATATTAATTGTGTATTCTATATAGTTTATATTTAATTGTTTTTGTTTGTGTTTTACAGCTGTTTCTGCACCATCAGCATCAACTGCCAGACGACAGGCTTCGGGAACAGAAAGAGGTTCTTAACCAAACAAAAACGTCCTGTCGTCGACAGAGACTCTGGGACCATGAATTCTTATCCCAAACCGAAGCATGACATAAACCGTTCCTTCTCATGTTGACCATGTTCTGGTCATGTTTGTGTTTTGCTGTTCAACTTGTTGTCCTAGTGACTATGAATTGATTCCAGTCATGGCGAGGGTAAGTAGCACTCTTTATTCCAGTTTTTAGACTTATATGATATGTGTGTGTGTGTCCTATATGTGTGTATGTGTGTGTGTGTGTGTATATATATATATATACACACACACACACATACACATACACATACACACATATAGGACTGCTGTGGTTACTAACACTTGTATGCATGTGTTTGCAGTGTGCCATGTTGCTTCCCCTGCTTAGGCTAAATTGTAATGACTGACTACTAAATATTTATCCATACAGAACTAAACTGCATGTGTATGAATGAAATTCTTTATACTTTAATGTAACAAACAGTCTGTTTAACTATATAAGGCTGAGATAAGCAGGTGAAGTAAAAGATGGATAATGTATGCCTTTACTAACACCAGTTTTTTTTTTATATTGTCAAAATATAAATGACTGACAAGATTTTTTCTGTTGTAGTACCATCTGCTACACTGTCCACACCAACTGAACTGAAGGGTTCACAAGTAGATGGTAAATGCATTATATTTCTTTTTATCCATTTAAACCTTTCTGTCATATTCCCTCTGATTATGTCCGTTATAAACCAATAATTGGTTACTTTTTGTGGTCCTTATCTCCTTGCAGCCCCTGCTCTGCCGATGGTAAAGAGACCTGTGCCCCTTCCTCAGGAGCTGATGTTCCTGATGCCAGAAACACCAGGGCCCTTGCCAACAGAGACAACTGTCACTGTTCCAGGTGTGTATTATTTTAACTGTATTTGCATCTTAAAAATATCCATATGTAGTGTCCATCGGAACTGTTCTCATTGATGTAAATCAGATACTGGTGCACAATGTCATAGTTACGTTTTTTATTTATCTTACTGTGAATAATAATGAAATGTTTAATATTCTATATAGTGTCAGAGGCACTTCCGATTTCTCCTGAGACGTCTGCAGAGCCCATTCAACCGCCGCTGCAACCGCCAAGAGCTCAAAGTAAGTATTTGAATGTTCTTGATTTGGCTGTGTGCGTGTCAAAGAGATAGAATCAAGTCAACACACAATCTTAATAATTTGCTATGTCTTTCTTCTTGCCTGACCAGGTCAGCCATTACCCAGGCCATCAGCTGTCCCCAGCTGTCCTCCTCCACAGCTTCCTGGCTATGACCATGATGTCAGTCAGTGGAACTGTTCACAGCAGCAGAGGATCTGGATGAAGACAGAGCTGGAATCCCTGGGTCTCTGGCCAGGCTCCATTCCTGTGCGCAACCCCATGAAGATGCTGTCACTGTGGCGTCTCCCTCCCTAGCCAGAATTAATTGACAGCATCTCTGATCTTCCATCCCCAAAGTACTTTCAGCTCCATCCCTTTTTCATATGGAAGCCAGAGAATGACAACTTGATGGCGAGGCTGAGGAACAACGACACTCTGCCATGTATCGAAGGTTGTGCTCAGCCTCAAGTTACCTCTGCGGGTGTTGGTAGGCCTCGTGTGATTGTTGGCATCACTGGACAGTACTACCTGTTGTCATCCAGGCTGTGCTGCAAAGTTTGCCGGAAGAGGTGGTATGCTGACAACCCACTGTGGCTGGAAAAGCTTCCAAAGAGGTTCACAAACCTGTTGCCAGCAATACTGACCTACAAAAAGGCCATCTGTAAATCGGTCATGGACGAGCTCAGACGCACAGGTAACTCACCCACCGACATGACAAAGCAGATCATGGAGATGATGCACCTGAAATACGAACGTGCTCACCTGGCCTACCTCCTCAGCTGCCAAAACACCATGGATGGCGAGGCAGGGAGGTATGACCAAAGAACCATCACTCAGTTCATAAGACAGGAAACCAAGCCAGCTCCCTTCGGGGACTACGGGGATTCAGATGGCTGGAACGGGATCTCTGTGTCTGCACACTACCTGACTGACTGCCTGCTGCATGAGTATCAACACCAGGAAGATGCCATCAAAAACTTTCTGCAGGGCACCTTTGGACAGGCGTTCCGCTCAGACCACACACGGAAAGTTGCCAGAAAGGTCACCTTTTCATCCGGGACCATGTCATCGTATGCGGTCATGAATGAGAACTGGATGATCCTTTCATGGGTAATGGTGCAGTCTGAGACAGAGAAGTCCCTCAAGCCCCTGTACGAGGGACTAGCACACCGCTACAGCACTGCAGGCCTAGAGAAGGCACAATACCAGTGGGTAGACAGGTACGTTATCATCAATATTTGTTTCTATTATTGGTGACATGAACAGCTCATAATCACAACTTACATTGCTTTTCATATTTCATATTTCCAGTTTGATGAAAGAAAATCCCTTTGCATTCATTTAGCTCATAGGAATAATTATATTGTCATGAGTGAATACACTGGACTGCACATAGTGATTGATATGACTGCTTTAACATTCATGGCTATATTTGTCTCCTTTCTTTCTTTCAGGGATTGCTGTGCAGCGTTTAAGGTGGCAGAATCTTGTGCAGGAGAGCATCTGAACTGGGATGCTTGGAGGACAACTGATGCCATTGTTGCTGAGGCCACTTCTGGTAACCTGCTGAACGTCTGTGCATCACGATCAGACTTCAATACAAACATGACCATCAAGCTGGACTTGTTCCACTGTCTGAGGCGGTTTCTCCGGGAGTGTGTGTCAGAGCACCATCCTCTGTACAGCTCTTTTGCCCAGTTTCTGTCTGCAGCCTTTTCTGTGGTGGACCAGGAAGACCTGCAGAGGCTTAAAGACGCCTATGCCTTCTGTGGAATTCAGCCTGCCAGCCCAACAAAGCCACACACTCGCGAGCACTGCAGGACCAGAATTCCACTGCCTGAGGAGCTCATCAAGAGAGTCGAGGGAGTTTTCCAGCACTTTCACCTCACGTGTGATCCAAATGGTGCTCCTCTCTTCAAGCCCTCTATGCTGAAGACATGGCGGATTCAGCGTGTGCACATCCTGCGAGGTTGCCTGAGTGATCCTGAGGTGGAGGGTGGGATCTTGTACAGGCATGGAGGAACAGTGCAGCTGAATCATGTGAAGGGTGAAGGGGCTAGAGTTCCTGTTTGGATCCCCATCAGAGGCACATCCCAGCAGGAGGGATACCATTTCCACCAGGCTCAGTGGGTCACTGGAACACGTGTCTCCACAGAGCTGTTTCAGGCACAGGGGATGACGGGGGTGGCGCGGTGGAACTACCAGCGTCTGGTGGACTTGAAGCAGCCGGGTGTTCACCTGCCAGCTGTCTTTGATCCAGCGTTGATGGCAGAGCTCAATGCAGTCTCTGAACGGGTGTTGGGGCACGTGAAAGTATCCTGCTTTTCAACTCTCTAACAGAGACACTGGAGAGAAGTTTGGCCTTGAGTATGTTGAGCCTGGTTGCCGCCCAGTTCCTCTAGACTGGGACAAGCACAGGAGCAAGACTGACTCTACCACAGACCGGAATCCACCTCCGCAAAGCGGCCAGCTCACTGCCCGGTCTGAGCCTCTTCAGTCATCCTCCATGGCACCACAGAAGCTGTTTCAGTTTGCTGCATGCCCTCCTGCTGACTTGGCTATAAAACCAGAAGTGACTCCAAGTGCAACTCCCGAGCCTCAGACAGAGCCAGGTAAACATTTGACAGACAGACAAAGTACTTGACAAAACTTCAGCATCAGTAACTGGATTTTCATCCTATTTATTTAGTAAATACCCTAATAGATGTGTTGCATCTTTCTTTTCTTAGAGATGAGACAATATGAGGGCCTTATTTGATGTGTTAATGAATCTACTTTTACATAAACATACCAGTCAGCCATGAGCCATTATCTAAAAAATCTGACAAAGTATAAAATGTTTTCACCCATGCGAGTGTATGAATTGGGGTTTTCCCCCTTCTGTGTGCCAGAATGATTTATTGTACTCCGTCTTTTATTTTTTATAGAAACCACATCTCCGCCGTCTCTGCCCTTGCTGTCCTCCCCAACTGGAGCTCGCACTGAACCTGTGAAGACTGGTGGGAGGGTATTTGTGTTGGACCACAAACGCTGGCCAGCCCCTATGAAGCAGGTTATTGACAACCTGCTGAACAAACACCGTGGGCAGAAGGACATGCTCAAGCTTGTGGACCAGGACTATGCTGCTCTAGTTCACAACACCTGTACAGACCCAAACAGCATGCTCCACCCAACTACCAAACCACATATTTCACAGTACATAAAGCACCTCAGTAAATTATTAAACACCAGCTCCTCTTTAAACACCAGCCCCGAAAAACTGCAAGAGAGGCAGGAACTCTGGCACTCTCTGTCAGAGGGCAGTGAGACTACCACTGTGCCGGTTGTTACCATGCCTGCAGCAGTTTTTAACCCACCTCCACCTGTTCAGACCCTTGCCACACCTCTAACGCAAGCATCAATTGAGAAAATTGTTCATAACATAATGGAAAAGCAACAGCAGCACCAACACCAGCCTCAGCAGCAACAACAACAACCACAGCAAAAGAAGGCACACACAAAAACATGTCTTTCCTGTGGCCAGCCAAAGTCGAGGTATGAGAATGATGGTTCTTCCATCCACTTCTTCTTCCAGCAAGGTCCTGTCAGATATTTCTACTGCTCCACTAAAGTTTTCAAGGCTTATGGTGCTGAAGGTCTGACAAACCCCAAAATGCCCTTTCAAGACTTTGCAGCTACAAAGTTCTTCCAGCAGGAACTGGACGCCACAAAAAAAAGGGTGGAGGAGCGAGGACAGCAGAAGAGGAAAAGGACTGACTCCCCGCAGACAGGTCGCAAGTGTCGGTTCTGTAAGATGGAACTGAAACAGGGCCCAAACAGTCCTCACATTCACACTGGATTCCCTGGAATAGCAGGGAAGTACATTTACTGCCCTGCTAAAGTCTTTTCCCTCTACAAAGATCAGGGCATGGAGAAGGAGATGACCTGGAAGGAGTTCCAGGTGTCTGCTTTTTATGAGAGAGAAAAAAAGAGATGGGAAGTTGAAAGGGGAAAATGAGAGACAGCGAGGGGGAGTGTTTTACCATGTGATCACGTCTGTCCGGGTCAAATTGATCACTATAAGCAGATTATTTAAACAGCATTTGCATAGGAATGATTCTGTCCCAAGCTTTTTGATCCATATTTTATTTATTTGTTTTTACCTTTATTTTATTCAGGGGGAGGTTCACTGAGGGCAATGCTCTCTTTTTCAGGAACACCCTGATCACATTCACACAGTTACACATTCACACCTGGAAGCTGCCCAGTACAACCACAGTCTGATCTGCTGGTCACTGAGCAACTCCACTGGAGCGGTTGGGGGGGCCTTGCTCAAGGGCACCTCAGTGGTGGTAATGAGGGAGGGCCACCGCTGCCCCATATAAGCGGTTTATCAATGTAACCGTGATCACTGTAACCGGTTTCCACTGTATATACTGTATATTTTGCTCATGTAAATAATTATTACATTTATTATATACAATATTATATTTACTTTACCTTACATTTTTGTGTGATATATCCTTGCAATATGGGCTCTGTTGAATATTTACTGTTACAGTTGTGGTTAATAAATACATTTCATTCACTAATGTCTACATGTCTCATTAATAAATTAATAATTTATAGTGAACAGTAAAGTCTCTAATTGAAGTAATTAAGTAATTGCAATTTAAATGTTAAACATAGGAAGAAAACTGTAATATAATTGGTTAATAGCTTTAAGTAAGTCAAGAACTTGATATAACCAGACTAGTCTAATCTAATGATAATCAGAAGAAGTAAATAACAAACTAAGACTCACATTTCTTGATTCCCAAATAGCTCATTACCTTTGACAATGTATCACAGACTTTGTACCAAGTGGGATTCGAACCTGCTCCAGATAATTATTCTTAAATATTCAGGAGAAAACTGCTGGACCAGAGCGGCGTTTTCAGCACCCTGGACAGCGTTAAAAAGTCTGCAATTTCATTGGCTGTCAGTGTATGCCACCTATACGCGACTTGCCCCCGCGGGAACGGTGGAGCTTAACTCCTTTAAAGGGACTGTTTGTAACTTTTTACACGTATCAATCTCCCGGGTCGGTATCCAATGCACGCTCACATATGCGCGCTCGTATGTGGCTACGCTGTTCAGACCGCTCCTCTGCCTGCCTTCACTCACACAACGCACGCGTTCTCTCTCCACCTCTCACGTGCATGCTGCTCACTCCACACTGCAGAAGAGTTAGTTTAGCTCTGAGAATATCTAGTGAATGTTCAGTGGACGTTTGTGCAGAAATAACTGCTGCAGCTCCTCCAGACCAACAGAGGTTTCCCGTGTC
Source organism: Sebastes schlegelii (assembly GCA_014673565.1). Taxonomy (NCBI): domain Eukaryota; kingdom Metazoa; phylum Chordata; class Actinopteri; order Perciformes; family Sebastidae; genus Sebastes; species Sebastes schlegelii. Next base: position 2,138,869 of record CM025834.1, on the reverse strand, counting down.
TTGTGAAGTGACGGGGCTCCGCAGAGAGAAACGTTATCGTCTCCGACCAAAACTCCGGCGTCAGCAATACTGACCTACAAAAAGGCCATCTGTAAATCGGTCATGGACGAGCTCAGACGCACAGGTAACTCACCCACCGACATGACAAAGCAGATCATGGAGATGATGCACCTGAAATATGAACGTGCTCACCTGGCCTACCTCCTCAGCTGCCAAAACACCATGGATGGCGAGGCAGGGAGGTATGACCAAAGAACCATCACTCAGTTCATAAGACAGGAAACCAAGCCAGCTCCCTTCGGGGACTACGGGGATTCAGATGGCTGGAACGGGATCTCTGTGTCTGCACACTACCTGACTGACTGCCTGCTGCATGAGTATCAACACCAGGAAGATGCCATCAAAAACCTTCTGCAGGGCACCTTTGGACAGGCGTTCCGCTCAGACCACACACGGAAAGTTGCCAGAAAGGTCACCTTTTCATCCGGGACCATGTCATCGTATGCGGTCATGAATGAGAACTGGATGATCCTTTCATGGGTGATGGTGCAGTCTGAGACAGAAAAGTCCCTCAAGCCCCTGTACGAGGGACTAGCACACCGCTACAGCACTGCAGGCCTAGAGAAGGCACAATACCAGTGGGTAGACAGGTACGTTATCATCAATATTTGTTTCTATTATTGGTGACATGAACAGCTCATAATCACAACTTACATTGCTTTTCATATTTCATATTTCCAGTTTGATGAAAGAAAATCCCTTTGCATTCATTTAGCTCATAGGAATAATTATATTGTCATGAGTGAATACACTGGACTGCACATAGTGATTGATATGACTGCTTTAACATTCATGGCTATATTTGTCTCCTTTCTTTCTTTCAGGGATTGCTGTGCAGCGTTTAAGGTGGCAGAATCTTGTGCAGGAGAGCATCTGAACTGGGATGCTTGGAGGACAACTGATGCCATTGTTGCTGAGGCCACTTCTGGTAACCTGCTGAACGTCTGTGCATCACGATCAGACTTCAATACAAACATGACCATCAAGCTGGACTTGTTCCACTGTCTGAGGCGGTTTCTCCGGGAGTGTGTGTCAGAGCACCATCCTCTGTACAGCTCTTTTGCCCAGTTTCTGTCTGCAGCCTTTTCTGTGGTGGACCAGGAAGACCTGCAGAGGCTTAAAGACGCCTATGCCTTCTGTGGAATTCAGCCTGCCAGCCCAACAAAGCCACACACTCGCGAGCACTGCAGGACCAGAATTCCACTGCCTGAGGAGCTCATCAAGAGAGTCGAGGGAGTTTTCCAGCACTTTCACCTCACGTGTGATCCAAATGGTGCTCCTCTCTTCAAGCCCTCTATGCTGAAGACATGGCGGATTCAGCGTGTGCACATCCTGCGAGGTTGCCTGAGTGATCCTGAGGTGGAGGGTGGGATCTTGTACAGGCATGGAGGAACAGTGCAGCTGAATCATGTGAAGGGTGAAGGGGCTAGAGTTCCTGTTTGGATCCCCATCAGAGGCACATCCCAGCAGGAGGGATACCATTTCCACCAGGCTCAGTGGGTCACTGGAACACGTGTCTCCACAGAGCTGTTTCAGGCACAGGGGATGACGGGGGTGGCGCGGTGGAACTACCAGCGTCTGGTGGACTTGAAGCAGCCGGGTGTTCACCTGCCAGCTGTCTTTGATCCAGCGTTGATGGCAGAGCTCAATGCAGTCTCTGAACGGGTGTTGGGGCACGTGAAATATCCTGCTTTTCAACTCTCTAACAGAGACACTGGAGAGAAGTTTGGCCTTGAGTATGTTGAGCCTGGTTGCCGCCCAGTTCCTCTAGACTGGGACAAGCACAGGAGCAAGACTGACTCTACCACAGACCGGAATCCACCTCCGCAAAGCGGCCAGCTCACTGCCCGGTCTGAGCCTCTTCAGTCATCCTCCATGGCACCACAGAAGCTGTTTCAGTTTGCTGCATGCCCTCCTGCTGACTTGGCTATAAAACCAGAAGTGACTCCAAGTGCAACTCCCGAGCCTCAGACAGAGCCAGGTAAACATTTGACAGACAGACAAAGTACTTGACAAAACTTCAGCATCAGTAACTGGATTTTCATCCTATTTATTTAGTAAATACCCTAATAGATGTGTTGCATCTTTCTTTTCTTAGAGATGAGACAATATGAGGGCCTTATTTGATGTGTTAATGAATCTACTTTTACATAAACATACCAGTCAGCCATGAGCCATTATCTAAAAAATCTGACAAAGTATAAAATGTTTTCACCCATGCGAGTGTATGAATTGGGGTTTTCCCCCTTCTGTGTGCCAGAATGATTTATTGTACTCCGTCTTTTATTTTTTATAGAAACCACATCTCCGCCGTCTCTGCCCTTGCTGTCCTCCCCAACTGGAGCTCGCACTGAACCTGTGAAGACTGGTGGGAGGGTATTTGTGTTGGACCACAAACGCTGGCCAGCCCCTATGAAGCAGGTTATTGACAACCTGCTGAACAAACACCGTGGGCAGAAGGACATGCTCAAGCTTGTGGACCAGGACTATGCTGCTCTAGTTCACAACACCTGTACAGACCCAAACAGCATGCTCCACCCAACTACCAAACCACATATTTCACAGTACATAAAGCACCTCAGTAAATTATTAAACACCAGCTCCTCTTTAAACACCAGCCCCGAAAAACTGCAAGAGAGGCAGGAACTCTGGCACTCTCTGTCAGAGGGCAGTGAGACTACCACTGTGCCGGTTGTTACCATGCCTGCAGCAGTTTTTAACCCACCTCCACCTGTTCAGACCCTTGCCACACCTCTAACGCAAGCATCAATTGAGAAAATTGTTCATAACATAATGGAAAAGCAACAGCAGCACCAACACCAGCCTCAGCAGCAACAACAACAACCACAGCAAAAGAAGGCACACACAAAAACATGTCTTTCCTGTGGCCAGCCAAAGTCGAGGTATGAGAATGATGGTTCTTCCATCCACTTCTTCTTCCAGCAAGGTCCTGTCAGATATTTCTACTGCTCCACTAAAGTTTTCAAGGCTTATGGTGCTGAAGGTCTGACAAACCCCAAAATGCCCTTTCAAGACTTTGCAGCTACAAAGTTCTTCCAGCAGGAACTGGACGCCACAAAAAAAAGGGTGGAGGAGCGAGGACAGCAGAAGAGGAAAAGGACTGACTCCCCGCAGACAGGTCGCAAGTGTCGGTTCTGTAAGATGGAACTGAAACAGGGCCCAAACAGTCCTCACATTCACACTGGATTCCCTGGAATAGCAGGGAAGTACATTTACTGCCCTGCTAAAGTATTTTCCCTCTACAAAGATCAGGGCATGGAGAAGGAGATGACCTGGAAGGAGTTCCAGGTGTCTGCTTTTTATGAGAGAGAAAAAAAGAGATGGGAAGTTGAAAGGGGAAAATGAGAGACAGCGAGGGGGAGTGTTTTACCATGTGATCACGTCTGTCCGGGTCAAATTGATCACTATAAGCAGATTATTTAAACAGCATTTGCATAGGAATGATTCTGTCCCAAGCTTTTTGATCCATATTTTATTTATTTGTTTTTACCTTTATTTTATTCAGGGGGAGGTTCACTGAGGGCAATGCTCTCTTTTTCAGGAACACCCTGATCACATTCACACAGTTACACATTCACACCTGGAAGCTGCCCAGTACAACCACAGTCTGATCTGCTGGTCACTGAGCAACTCCACTGGAGCGGTTGGGGGGGCCTTGCTCAAGGGCACCTCAGTGGTGGTAATGAGGGAGGGCCACCACTGCCCCATATAAGCGGTTTATCAATGTAACCGTGATCACTGTAACCGGTTTCCACTGTATATACTGTATATTTTGCTCATGTAAATAATTATTACATTTATTATATACAATATTATATTTACTTTACCTTACATTTTTGTGTGATATATCCTTGCAATATGGGCTCTGTTGAATATTTACTGTTACAGTTGTGGTTAATAAATACATTTCATTCACTAATGTCTACATGTCTCATTAATAAATTAATAATTTATAGTGAACAGTAAAGTCTCTAATTGAAGTAATTAAGTAATTGCAATTTAAATGTTAAACATAGGAAGAAAACTGTAATATAATTGGTTAATAGCTTTAAGTAAGTCAAGAACTTGATATAACCAGACTAGTCTAATCTAATGATAATCAGAAGAAGTAAATAACAAACTAAGACTCACATTTCTTGATTCCCAAATAGCTCATTACCTTTGACAATGTATCACAGACTTTGTACCAAGTGGGATTCGAACCTGCTCCAGATAATTATTCTTAAATATTCAGGAGAAAACTGCTGGACCAGAGCGGCGTTTTCAGCACCCTGGACAGCGTTAAAAAGTCTGCAATTTCATTGGCTGTCAGTGTATGCCACCTATACGCGACTTGCCCCCGCGGGAACGGTGGAGCTTAACTCCTTTAAAGGGACTGTTTGTAACTTTTTACACGTATCAATCTCCCGGGTCGGTATCCAATGCACGCTCACATATGCGCGCTCGTATGTGGCTACGCTGTTCAGACCGCTCCTCTGCCTGCCTTCACTCACACAACGCACGCGTTCTCTCTCCACCTCTCACGTGCATGCTGCTCACTCCACACTGCAGAAGAGTTAGTTTAGCTCTGAGAATATCTAGTGAATGTTCAGTGGACGTTTGTGCAGAAATAACTGCTGCAGCTCCTCCAGACCAACAGAGGTTTCCCGTGTCTTGTGAAGTGACGGGGCTCCGCAGAGAGAAACGTTATCGTCTCCGACCAAAACTCCGGCGTCTCCCCCGTTCCCTCCGGCCGCGGTCGGGAGGCTGAGGCGGGAAAAGCCAACACTAGGATCAGCATTGATTCATGGAGAGACCTTGGTCTGGTCAGCTAACATTACTGCCAAGCAGCTGAAATATAGAGTGATATAGAGTGATAGAGCGAGCACAAGCGCCAGCAACAGGATGCTGACTTTAGTTGACTTAACGGCCACAGGTGAAGCTGTTAACAAGACACTATGATTCTTACATAGAGTCCCTTTAACTGACTCTGTCTGTTGTTAGCTAAGGTAGCTAACTAAAGCTAACTGCTAACTATCATGACTCATCGTGTTTTAGCTTTAAGAATCATATTAAGACTGAAGCCTTTTGTGCCATTATTATTTAAGTTAGTCTATAACACATTTTCGTTGTGAATATTTTAGCTAGAGTCGTATTTTGGGCACGTTTAGTGAACATTTTGAACTGGTAGATGCTACTTACCTAGCACGGCAGCTAGCTGAACTCTCGCGATGTCACGCGATGTCACGCGAGATCACGCGAGAATTGCAGGCTCACTCAAGCATGTGTTTTATTTTACAGCCCACATGTAAGATATTTCATTATTAATAGGTGCAACACTGACATTTTGATCCATCTATGTATTTATTAAATGTTACTGTGAATAACTGTTGATAATGGAGGTTTGTGGACAGGTATAAAGAACAAGGTTCAGTTAAAAACAGATGATTTTTTATATTTATTGACTTACATTTTAAGGTTAGTTTTATTGTTGGGATTAAATGTCTTCATGTCAGATTGTTTTTATTTATTTATTTTGATTTAATCTCTCGATGTAATTTGAGACTTTTTGTTAGTTGTCCAAATTAATAAAAAAAATACATACAGTAAGTTATTTTACACTGTAAATTAGTTAGTTTAAATTAATTAGTTTATACCCCCAAAAGGAAAAAAAAAGTCGTAATATTACGGGAATAAAGTCATAACTTTGTAAGAATTTTTTTTAATATTACAAGAATAAAGTTATAACTTTACGAGAAAAAAAGTCGTAATATAACGAGAATAAAGTCATAACTTTGTGAGAATTTTTTTTTAATATTACAAGAATAAAGTCATAACTTTACGAGAAAAAAAGTCATAGTATAACGAGAATAAAGTCATAACTTAACAAGAAAAAAAAGTCGTAATATAACGAGAATAAAGTTATAACTTAATGAGAAAAAAAGTCATAATATAACGAGAATAAAGTCATAACTTTACGAGAAAAAAAGTCGTAATATTACGGGAATAAAGTCATAACTTTATGAGAGAAAAAAGTCGTAAGATTACGAGAATAAAGTCGTAACTTTACGAGAATAAAGTCGTAACTTTACGAGAAAAAAAATTGTAACATAACGAGAATAAAGTCATAACTTCACGAGAAAAAAAGTCGTAATATAACGAGAATAAAGTCATAACTTTAAGAGAAAAAAAGAAAATAACACGTAAAATTACTACTTTATAATATTATGACTTTATTCTCATAATACTACTTTAGTTGACTTAACGGCCACCAGGTGTCACTGTTTTGTTTTTTTTCCACAATAATTTTATTATGCTTTTAAACACAAACACCGACAAAACCAACAATAAATCAGCACACATTGGTCACAATAACTAAACACCAGATTTAGATCCCTAACACACAGTATACATAGCACCTAATATACTCAAAGAGATGATTGTACACAATCACATATGTATTTGAAAAATCAAAGCATCTATGTATGTATATGTATAGGGATAAGGAGGCGCTCAGTCCATTTCAATTTATCGCAGTCGACACTGATGCAACAAAACATTTTAAGAAAAATAAGAAAACAAAACAAAATAAATAAGTCAACAAATAAATATCTCGCCCTACGACCCAAAAATGGCCCTTTGGCGAATTTTCAATATTGCAATCTATCAGACCCTTTAGTTCAAGTTTTTTCACCAACATATTTAAAAAAGGATGTCCAAGTCTTAAAGAAATCACCCATTTTACATTTAAATCTGTATGTTAGATATTCCATTGATATTAGCTCAAATATCAGTTTATACCACTCCACAACTGTTGGTGGTTTTTTGGGGGTTTTTTTTCCACTAATATGTTCATTGGGTATTCCTATTTTCACAAACACAATAAGGATACAGGAAAAAGAGAGAAAAAAATGAAAAAACAAAACAAAACACTGGTACAGCTCAGGTAAAAAAAAAAAAAAAATGTATATAGGAGGTAATAGGAAATAGTCCATAGTGCAGGGAAGTCACAGGATATATGATTTAATGTTCAAGAGACTCCTTGTAAGATAATGGAAGAGAGTTCGGGTCCAATATAATTCAGATAGGGTTGCCAGATATTATGGAACTGATCTACTTTGGTATGTATAATATTTGTCAGATATTCCAAAGGGACCATCTCAAATATCACTTTTCGCCAGCCTTGTACAGAGGGTTTCTTATCACTGATCCACTGTAGTAGTATATTTTTTCTAGCAGCAAATGTAAGAATGTTGTATAACCTTTTGTTGGCTGCAGTAATTATATTTGTACTTGGGATTCTTAAAATCAAAGACATTGGATTCATTTCTAAATCCTTATCAAATATCTTTTCCATTTGACATAATATTTCAGACCAGTACTTCTGTAATTTATGACACGACCAAAGGCAATGGGTTAAGGTACCTATTTCTGTTTTACATTTGAGACACAGAGGAGAAAGTGAGGGGTCAAAGAAATGCCTGCGATTAGGGGATATATGTATTCTATGTATACTTTTAAATTGGATTGCTTTCATCCGGGTACAGATAGATATCTTTTTGGCATGACTCCAAATATCGTCCCATGTCTCATCATTAATAGTTACTGACAGTTCCTTCTCCCACACACTCCTAATCCTCTGTGTATTTGTAGTATACTTGCCATTCATTACATTATATAGCAAACCTTACGTCCTTACCAAGAAACAGGAAGTGAGTTCCAGCGCTCTAAATCTTGCCTTATTTTACCAAATAAAGGGATAAAGTTGGCTTTATACAACTGATTAAATGATGGGGTAGTTAGAGTACCCAGGGGCATAGCTTCTGATTTGTTTAAATTAATCTTATACCCAGAGAATTTGCTAAACATGTTAATCACCTTAATGAGGGCTGAAACAGATGTCTCTGGGTCAGTTAGCCCTCCTATTATCTTTAGGGTCAATTTGACCCCATTCAATGTTTAACATCTAATAAATGATTGACCACATAAATTTGTTTGCTTCATATTGAATGACTTTTCATGGGGACAACTGGGTAAACATAAAATTAAAATGATAATATGTTTTCAATGTCCTGTATACATGCTGTACGCATCGGTGTTCTTTGGGGTCAATTTGACCCCAGACTGTTTTAGCTGTATAAAACATAAAAAATATCAACATTTTACACACATTTGTTTTGGATGATATTGAGGTCACTATAACATGCAACTTTATAATCTTCAAAAAGCTTTAGGGCCCTAACCTAACATAACCATAACTGTAGTAGTGCGAGAACCACTGATAGTTCACAGGACATGGGGGAGGGGTAACATCATTCTCGCGAAAACCTTGATATTTCCCCATGTTTTGGAGGCGGCAAAATATGGTTCCCGTGAAGATATTGATTTTATTTAAAGGGCTATTTAGGTAGTCAACAAACAAACATAAAGTACCTGACACATAAACTCGGGTAACAATTTGAATTATAATCATTTTCTGGAGGTTTAAATTGCTGGGGTCAAATTGACCCCAAGGATAAAAGATGTTAGTAAATTTGAAGGTAACAGGAGGGTTAGAAAAAGTAGGACGTCGTCAGCATACAATGTTATCTTGTGACATATCTCTCCGACCTGCAGACCACATATAGAGGGCTCTCTTCTAATGGCCTCAGCCAGTGGCTCAATGGCCAATGCAAACAGGAGAGGCGATAGAGGGCAGCCCTGTCTAGTTCCTCTATGTGTACTAAAATACTCTGATCTAAGTCCATTGGTCATAACCGCAGCTTGATGATCATTATAAATGATTTCAACCCATTTCACAAAATTATTACCAAGACCAAATTTTTCTAATGTGTAAATTAAAAAAGGCCACTCAATTCGGTCAAATGCCTTCTCTGCGTCCAGAGAAAGCTCCAGACCATCTATAGATTTTTGTTTAAAGGCCTAAATAGCATTAATGAGACGTCTGACATTGTTAGTTGAGTTTCTGCCTTTTATAAAGCCAGTTTGATCCTCTTTAATTAATATGGGCAGAAGGTCCTCCAAACGAGTAGCTAAAATTTTAGAAAGCAATTTTCTGTCCACATTTAAAAGAGCTATCGGCCTGTAGGATGAGCAGGATTCAGGACATTTCCCTTTCTTTAAGATAAGTGATATGTTAGCCTCTTTAAGAGTCTGTGGCAAATCTGCAATAGAAAATGAATGATTGAACATTTAGTAAGTCTTGAACAAAGTAAGTCTTGGAACTCCTTATAGAATTCAGAACAGAACCCATCAGGCCCTGGCGACTTCCCACTCTGAAGCTTTTTGATGGCATTAGCTACTTCATTTCTTGTAATGGGGCTGTTAAGAAAACTTTCCTGTTCTTCTGATAGTGTTGGAAGATTAATCTGAGCAAAGAAGTCTTCCATTAATTGAGGTGCGTCAGTTGTCTGTTCAGAAGAGTACAAATTTATGTAAAAATCTTTGAAGCTGTCATTTATCAGTCTGTTTTCGTATACCCTATTGCCCTCAGCATCCGCAATCACTGCTATAGACTGGGACTCTGCTCGTTTTTTAGCCAGGTATGCAAGATATTTCCCTGGTTTATCTCCATATTCATAAAAGCTCTGTTTAATATACTTATTTTTTTTCTCTGCATCTCTAGTAAGAAGACAGTTTATAGCTGATCTAAGAGCAGACATTTCTTGCCATAAATAAGGTGATGGAGAGCTAATATTAATCTTTTCTTTATTTGACAAATTGCTCTCTAAGGATTTTTGCTCTTTAAGTTTTTGGCGCCTCTTAGTTGTAGAGTATGATATGATCAACCCTCTTGCATAGGCTTTGCAAGTTTCCCATAGAATTGAGGGATTATTTGAAGATTGTAAATTGATGGACAAAAATGCCTTAAATTCAGTGGAAAAATAAGATGTCAAAGTATTATCTTTAAGAATAATAGTGTTACGTCTCCACTGTCGGGCCTGATTTATTGAGACTTTAAGTTTTATGTCCATAACCATACTGGCATGATCAGATATTATTATACTGTTTATATTTCAAGATAAAACAGAGTGTAGTTCGGATTTGGGTAGAAAAAAATAATCAATTCTAGTCTGACACCCATGAGGAGCAGAGAAGAATGTATATTCTTTGTCAGAAGGATGAACTCCTCCAAACATCATCAAATCCGAGATCTTCACAGATGGCACGAAGAGCATTTGCTTGGGGAGAGGGGGCCATAATGCGGTGTGGGAATCTATCTATGAGCGGATTTAATATACAATTAAAATCACCACCCACAATTACTATATCTGCTGTCATTTCTGCAAAAACTAAAAACACTTTAGAAAGAAAAGCAACTGGATGAGCTGGTGGGAAATAAACGTTCATTACTACAATATCTTAACCTTGTAAACTCCCTTTAATTATAACATAACGACCACTCCGATCTTCAACACAGTTAACCACCTTAAAAGGCAGGGTTCGTCTAATAAGTACAGCGACACCCCTGCTTCTGGTTGTAAAGGATGAAAAGAATACTTGTCCAAACACACCCTGCCTTAACTTTAAATGTTCTTTGTCATCCAGATGGGTTTCTTGCACTAGAGCTATATCTATATTTTCTTTTTTCAGGAAGGTAAGTATTTTCCTACGCTTTAAAGGATTGTTAATCCCTCTCACATTCTAAGTGCAGACCCGAAGTTTATTTGCCATTAAAATTCTTGATGCAAATAAAGAGCTGGAAATCTCCTAGCACACTCCAAAAAAAAAAAAAAAACAGAAACATAAAATACCTGAGCTGTACCAAAACATCAGAACCACAACAGAGCACATTCCAACTAAATACAAAAATACAAATGAAAATAAAGAATGGGGTAATGTCCCTGCTAAACATGCAGGGAACCTCAGTCCTTCTCCCACCCGCGGCAGACAGCTGACAGATGGACCAGGCGCTATGCTCACGCCTAACCATAGGAATAACACACGCAGGCTCCACCTCGCACACGGCGGCATGACAACTTCACCTGGCGAATTGTAATAAAGAAAATATAAGAATACAATCATAAATGACAGGGCCACATACTTAAATCACTCAAACTGTCCCAGTCCCAGTCCAATAATCGGAACATAAGAGAGAAAGATGCATTTGTGCTGTTTTAGACACTTTATCCAAGCGAGTCAAGGAAAGCTGCGGCTGCCTCAGGTGCATCAAACCTCTTCTCCACGCCGTTAACAGTCATCTTCAGCGTTGCGGGGTACATCAGTGTGTAGTCATTATCTATCCTCTTCAGCCGGTCTTTCACCTCATCGAAAGCCTTGCACTTTTTGACCACTGCCGCTGAATAATCGTTGAAGAAAGAAATCCTCGGTCCGTTACGAGCTGGCTGGTCCGGTTCAATACCGAGGCGGCGGGCTGCATTCATAACACGTTGCTTGTTGGAGAAGTTGTGAAACTTCATAATGATGGATCTGGGTCGTTGTTTGGGATCGGGTTTTGGTGCGAGGGAGCGATGTGCGCGGTCCAGCTTGATCCTACCAGTTTTGGTGGTGATTTTGAGATAGCTAGGTAGCCATGTCTCTATGAACTTCACTGGATCTGTTCCCTCCGCATTCTCAGGTAGTCCAACCAAGCGCACATTGTATCTGCGACCACGATTCTCCAGGTCATCTATGTGCTCCAACATACCGCTCACTTGCTTCTCCAGTTGTGTCACTTTAGCCTGCAACGAGTCCGTTGCATCTTCCACACTCATAATTCTGCCCTCGGCCTCGCCGACCCGAGCCCCCAGCGCCTGTATTTGAGTTGTTTGTTCCCGTAAAGCAGCGAGTACTGTGTCAACTTTAGCATCAATAACTTTAGTAATGTTGTCGGTAATCTTATCCAATGCTTTCAAAGTGTTCGGGTCAATGCTACTGCAGCAGTTAGCACCTTCATCTTCAGCTGCTGCCATTATGTTCGCTTCCTCACTCTGTTCCGTGCTTTCTTGAGCAGGCTTGCTCTTAATCGTCTTTGTTCTGGTCCTGGGCATGTTGTCTGGTATTTTTGAAAATAGTTTTCAAGAGACATTATAAAGTTACTCTCTCTGTAGCACTTTCGCTAGGCAAATGTGCATAATAATCGGATAACTTGACAAGGAACACCGGAGCTCAGTGAAGCGTGGTGTTTCCTCTACGACGCCATCTTCAACCCCCCAGTTAGCTCAGGTTAGCTCCTAAAGTTCTCTGTGACGTCCTGCAGTCCTGTATATTTCTATTCATATATTGATAGTTTTGTTTTTCCTTTTCTCTGTTCTGTTGTTGAATACTCCACTCTGGACAGCTTGTATTGAACGAACCCGTGGATGATGCTGTATGTAATGATATGTATGTTTTGTCCTTGACATGCGGTTCAGATCATTTTCTCTTAGTTATTTGTATCACTCCTCCCCGGGTGTTAATGTGTGTGAGTGCAGGTGTGTGAACTTTCGGGTTGGGTTGCGGGTTTTGATTTTTGTTTGATGTATGTGCTGTCATTCAAATTTGTCAATAAAAATAATAATAAAAAAATAATAATAATTATATATATATTTATATATATACACACACACACACACACACACACACACACACACACACACACACAAATAGAGTCATATTCTCCATCAAAGATATTGGAACAAAACAATAACCAGAACTTCTTTGTAAGAGAGCAAGTAGATCATATGCCAACTTTATTTCATCCAGATTCAATAGACAGTAAAGCATAATGTGTTCTAATGTTTCTTCTTGATTACCAAATTCACACCTTCCTGTTTTACAGATTAATAATTTTCTTTTGTCAACATTATAAGGATGTTGCAAGTCGGCCTTTCTCTTTTCCATGGCGCCATCAGGGATCGCTCCTATAATCTAAAACAATGGGTCTAGTGGTAAAACAGTGTTCAAAATGGTATTTTAATGATAATGACAAAATGATATTTCTGTATGAATCATCCCTTCCCAAACTCAGATTTTTCTGTGTTATGTCACACTTAATTAATTTATCTATTCATCCTCCTCCAGTGGTCCGGGATAGTCAGGCCACAATTCTTTAACATTTTCTTCAGCTTTTGGGAAGTTGTCATATGGGCCAGGATTTATCTTTCCATGAGATTGTGCACGGCAGAACTTGAGGTTCTCTCTCAGTCGGCTGGGATCAAACCTCAGCACCTAAAACAGAGAATAGAACAGAAGAAGATGAGGAGCAGAACGACTGCAGGTTTACTTACTCAGATTACTATTATTGATATAAAGTACTGAATGTCCTGACAGTAGAATTCAGTCTGAAATGAATGAATCTCTGCTGCAGTGTGTACTCCATCACTGGCTCTGATAACATCTTCATGTCATGTCAGAGATGTCGGAATCAGACATAACTAGGGCTGTCAAAATTAATGCCATAATAACGCAAATTTGTTTTAACACCACTAATTTCTTTAACGCATTAACGCAACTTGTGATTTTTAGGTTGTAACGGAAGAGTTAGAGTGAAGATACTGGTATCATAGTAAACTATAGAACCTGATGAATCCATCGGTACCAACCATGTCAGACTAGCTTCATGAAGGAGGTTAAATAACGCTCCAAACTTGTGAAAAAAAACAAACAAACTGTCATGGCCATGTTCAAAGGGTTCCCTTGACCTCTGACCTCCAGATCAGTGAATGTAAATGGGTTCTATGGGTACCCACGAGTCTCCTGCAGCCCAACAGGCACTGTTGTTGCCTGTTATGATCTGAGCATATTGTTTTATGCTAAATGCAGTACCTGTGAGGGTTTCTGGACAATATCTGTCATTGTTTTGTGTTGTTCATTGATTTACAATAATTAATATATACATACATTTGTATAAAGCAGCATATTTTCCCGCTCCCATTTTGATAAGGATATTAAATGCTAGATAGAAAATGTGTGATTAATTTGTGATTAATCTTTGGGTTGTGCATACTCCCATTTGGAGTTACCAGTTTACAACTTGTATATATTGTTCATGTCAACATCGTAATTATGAATAAGATGAATTGTTTGTTTATTGCCCAGAACCTGCAAATCCCGACCCATTTATCCTTAGAATATGGAGAGAAAAGACTAAATAATGAAGACTAAAAAGGGGATGGGGCTGTCTGTAAAGAGTGAGAACAACGAGCAGTGAAGGTACCTGATTCCCCACATGCAGGGCGACAGCGACATGATCCCACACATAAAACTGCTGGTGAGACTTTCGTACAGACTTTGCTTTCATCTGCTTTTCTTCAGGTATCTGGACCAACTCAGTGCTGACAAAAACCAGAGACAAAGTGCTTAGTTCAAGTGTCTGTGTTACAACCCGGAGTTGGTGTAGGGGTAAAGGGAGTAACATAGAGCCGATGTTATCAGGCAATCACTTGTTTATTAATTAGTGATTGAAATTAAAGCAAAATAACACATACAATGGATGGAATTATTACAACTGAAAACGAGGGTTTAGGGGTGGCCGAAACGGAGGAAACAAAAAGGCACACACCCTAGCCCTGAACGATTCTAACCAGCAGACAACTCAAACAACTGCTCTACTCACAACAAAATATAACTAAACGAGTACCTCAGACTAGTTAACAATTACAACAATCGAAAGTCCACTGACTCCAGTGGGACCTGTACACATTCTAGTTAACAGTTACAACACACACAATCGAGAGGCACGGGGAACAGATCAATGATAATCACTGCCCGCCTTGGTCTGGTCACAGCTGGCCTTTAATTATTTCCCCTCGGCCCAGCCGGCTGGTGATTGGCTAATCACTTGTGACGTTGGGGAGGCAGGACCACAAACGGCGGGAAACGTAGGGCATCCACCTGAGGGCGTTCCGGAGGCGTGGCCCCGAAGGGAATCCCCAAGACGTGACGTCATCTTGGAGAGACGGGACAGCAGAGCGCACCAAAAGAAAAAGAACACAGGGAACAGCGCCGCACAGCAACATACAACAATACAATACTAACAATACTGAACAGCCGCCTCGGCGACCGTAACACCCCCCCACATAAATACAAACCTACTGGATTTGTCACAATATCACATCTAACAATACTACTTACACTCTGGGCAAGGCGTCGGCCACAATATTTTCTGAACCCTTTTTGTTTAATCACAAGGTTACATCCACCTGGCTCTACAGTGTAACCGGCAACTTTCAGTTTACAAAAACACGGAAAATCGGGAGTAGCAGGTACCGCAGCATGGCACAGGAGAGCGGTTACACTCTCAAAATCACGGTGGTAATCTGGTGTCCATGCAGGGCTATCAACTACTTTTGAACGGGGAAAACCACTAAGATTACCCACGGCAGAACAAATAAAGACAATGCCAATTATCACAATGAGGCGAAGCAAATAATGAATAATTACCGGGGGACGAAGCGCGTCAGGGGAAGAGGTACGGGTACTCGTTACCTTTTCCTTTCCGTCTCTGAGAGAAGACTCGAGCGCCACAGTTGCATCTGGTTTATTTTCTCCTGCAATAACTTTAGTTAACACACTGTCACATGGATCAACATCACCTGTCTTCAGAGGACTGGATTCTGCACGAGACTGAGCGGGCGTAATTACGCACGACGGGAACAAAGCAGGCAGCTCCGACTCATCACTGTTAGCGGCGAGTTTTGGGCTGACAGAGAGTGTCGGTGCACTGTCTAACACCTCAAGCGTAGGCGTCACCTTACCCCCGGCAATGTCATTCCCCATTAACATTACGACGCCACGGATTGGCAACGCCGGGCAAACCGCTACAGGGAAGAAGCCGCTTATTAACTTGGACTGCACATGTACCCGGTGCACTGGCCGCGGAACACAACCCATTTCGATTCCACTGAGCATCGTACTGTAGCCACACGCCGATTGCTCTGAGAATGGTAACGATTTTGCAACTATAACAGACTGGGAACCCCCGGTGTCGCGCAAAATCTGTACGGGATGCTGATCACCTGGTGCGCCGGTTAGCGACACTAAGCCCTCCAGAATAAACGGCCGGAAACAGGGATCAGGACTATCGTCATCGCACGGGTCTGTGGGGTTTCCAATACGCCCTGATTTAATTAAGCCGATGCCATTGGGCTGGCGCACAGCCGGAGACGGCTGCTGCTCCTTACGTTTCAATAACAAACAATTTGCAATAACGTGCCCTACTTGGTGGCAATAGAAACACTCTCTTTCCTCTTTACGCACGGGAGGAACTAGGTTAGGACCTCTATCAAAAGAGGCAGCGGGAACGAAACGAGGCTTGTCAGAAAGAGAGGACGAAGTGAACGTAACCTTGTGCGTAAGCATATACTCATCAGCCATAACAGCTGCAGCAGACAGAGTGTTTACCTTCTGCTCATTCAAATGCACAATCATGCGCTCAGGCAAACAATTTTTAAACTCTTCCAACAACATCAACTCACGAAGGGCAGAAAAATCACCACATTTATTAGCGGAACACCATTTGTCAAAGAGACTTCCCTTATCCCTCGCAAACTCCACATAAGTTTGGGTGGCGGACTTTTTCTGGACTCTAAATTTTTGCCTATAAGCCTCTGGCACCAATTCATAGGCGCGCAGAATGGCGGCTTTCACAGTGTCATAAGCTTTACTATCCTCAAGAGGGAGCGCTGCTACTACCTCTTGGGCTTTACCATATAACCTACATTGTAATAGTAGGGACCACATCTCAGCAGGCCACTTAAGAGCCAGAGCAATGCGCTCAAAGGCGCTGAAGTAAGAATCCACTTCAGTTTCTCGGAAATTTGGGACTAAAGCAATGTGCTTACTAATGTCAAAAGCTCTATGTGAAGAACTAGCGAGCATTGAGGGCGAGTCAGCTGACGCAGAAGCTGCCTCTGCAGTGAGAGTCTCTTTCTGAAAGTCAAGCTCCAGCTGACGTAGCCTCACGGCTTTGTCTGCCTCTATCTCCAGCTTCTTGACTTGCAGGCGGAAATCAAGCTCTGCCTGACGTTCCTGCGCATGAGTCTGAGCCTCCAGGTGGAGACGAGCAAGGCGTACTTTTAAACGTGCCTCGTCTCGAGATCCTGAAGAACCAGGTGATAAGGCATCGTATCGAGGGAGAGTAACCGGCGTCTTAACCCGGCCCTCCACCTCGAAGACAATACCCGGGGCTACTTTCGGCCCTCCCTCATCCGCGACGTCATCCTGCACACCAGACTCTGTAGGCGCCAACATACCAATCACCCTCAATTCCACAAGTTTATTCACAACTAACTGCTTAAGCTCTTTTTTAACTAGCTGTCTAGATGCCGAGAAACCGAAGTGGCTGGCTATGTCTAACAGGTCGTCCTTTCTACATAAGGCAATTTGATCATGGGTGGGGGTTTTAAGAAAATGCTCCAAATTGAACGCCATCGCACACCCGGTGCAAACAATCAATCAATTAATATAAACAAGTAATTCTCGGGAATAATTAATATCCCGGACGAGCCCCCATTTATGTTACAACCCGGAGTTGGTGTAGGGGTAAAGGGAGTAACATAGAGCCGATGTTATCAGGCAATCACTTGTTTATTAATTAGTGATTGAAATTAAAGCAAAATAACACATACAATGGATGGAATTATTACAACTGAAAACGAGGGTTTAGGGGTGGCCGAAACGGAGGAAACAAAAAGGCACACACCCTAGCCCTGAACGATTCTAACCAGCAGACAACTCAAACAACTGCTCTACTCACAACAAAATATAACTAAACGAGTACCTCAGACTAGTTAACAATTACAACAATCGAAAGTCCACTGACTCCAGTGGGACCTGTACACATTCTAGTTAACAGTTACAACACACACAATCGAGAGGCACGGGGAACAGATCAATGATAATCACTGCCCGCCTTGGTCTGGTCACAGCTGGCCTTTAATTATTTCCCCTCGGCCCAGCCGGCTGGTGATTGGCTAATCACTTGTGACGTTGGGGAGGCAGGACCACAAACGGCGGGAAACGTAGGGCATCCACCTGAGGGCGTTCCGGAGGCGTGGCCCCGAAGGGAATCCCCAAGACGTGACGTCATCTTGGAGAGACGGGACAGCAGAGCGCACCAAAAGAAAAAGAACACAGGGAACAGCGCCGCACAGCAACATACAACAATACAATACTAACAATACTGAACAGCCGCCTCGGCGACCGTAACAGTCTGTAATAACAGTAGAACAGTTGAGTGTCTGTGGTTAGTTCAAGTGTCTGTAATAACAGTAGGACAGTTGAGTGTCTGTGGTTAGTTCAAGTGTCTGTAATAACAGTAGGACAGTTGAGTGTCTGTGGTTAGTTCCTACCTGTGTGTCTCACACATGGCCTCAGCCCTCCAGATGAAGCAGCCATCCTTGTAAGTGCAGACAGCGTTTGGGTCGTCGTCAGTCAGCAAAGGATAACTTGAGACCATCTTCTGATTGTCCGGACTGTGGACCACCACAACGTATAAAATAATACACATATACATATTACCTTAATGTTAAGGCAAAGGCTATGGCAGCAGTGGGCACTTGCTTATTTGCATTTAACATGTGACATTTAATAGGAGTGTGTGTATTAAATTAAATAAGGATTAATGAATTTTGCAAAGTCTCAAAAAATGAATTTATACTTATTTTATAATAATGTGTATATATTTCTTTCTGTGTTTTTTTTCTATTTCAAAGGTTTTTCACCTAATGACTAATGGCTAATAATAATTCCAAAATGAACTGAACTTTCAACTCAACCTACAAAACAAAGGAGGGAAAAAGGAAAAGCTGTTTATCATTGAGTGGATTCCAGTTAAAAATCTTCGAGTGGATGTTTCAATCTCTGTCAAGTTGGGATACTGCACACATTTAAACAATAACTTGACAATACATGTATACAATTCATTAAGCAAATTACAATATATAGATATTTAAAAAGAACATGCATTTAAATGGAATAAAGCAATAAAGAAGTAATTCATGTTTGTTGTGTAAATAAAACAAACAAATAAAAAAATCAATAACAATATATTGCGATATCAAAGGATAAATGTAAAAAAAGCAACAAAACCCCTATGAAGTAGAGGAGTAAATAAAAGGCAGAGTGTGAGTTACATCTATTATGTGTTGTTGTGGTTGTCTCTTAGGCTGTGACATGCACTGACATATCCAGAGTCTCTCCTTATGAATACGCCTCTTCTTTCTTTCTTTATTATTTATTCTGTATTTTTGAGATATTACTCGCTTTTAACAATCCCAGTTTTTCGGGCAGATGAAATTTACATAATTATTTTGATTAATATCTTAGCAAAATATTACTTACATAAAATGGCTTAACAGGCTACCCTCCTTTATACTTTTAAAGATACGGATTTTAAAATATATTTGACTTTGATTGAAAACTTAAAATTCTAAAATTCTAAATTGGCAAAAACTATTATATAAAACCAAATTTATTCAAATTGTTTAACAGACTTCGATTGTTTTTTTTTATTCGTCCTCTCCTTTCCTTACATTTTATTTGTTGTATAGTTTATTCATTTTATTTTTTTAATTATTTTTATACTGTTTATTATACTATATTTGCTGATTTTTTTGTAATGAAAAACATGTTTATATATTGGACTTTATGGTGCGTTACCGCCACCAACTGGTCTGGAGTGTGGATCAGGATTCTGATTACTCACTAGTTTTACTCCTAAAGAAAATTAAAATAATAATAATTTAAAAAAATAATAATAATAATATATATATATATATATATTTATATATATATATATACACACACACACACACACACACACACACACACAAATGGAGTCATATTCTCCATCAAATTTGTCCTCCTGAGATATTGGAACAAAAAAATAACCAGAACTTCTTTGTAAGAGATCACGTAGATCATATGCAAACTTTATTTATAATTATAATTTAAAATAAATTCATTTTTAAAATTTTAAAAAATGAATTTATCTATTGATCCTTCTCCAGTGATGCGGGATCGTCAGGCCACAATTCTTTAACATTTTCTTCAGCTTGTGGGAAGTCTTCAAATTTGACACCATTTATCATTCCAGGGTTTTCTGCACAGCAGAACTTGAAGTTCTCTCTCAGTCGGATGGGATCAAAGTTCAGCAGCTAAAACAGAGAAAAGAACAGAAGAAGATGAGGAGCAGAACGACTGCAGGTTTACTTACTCAGATTACTATTATTGATATAAAGTACTGAATGTCCTGACAGTAGAATTCAGTCTGAAATGAATGAATCTCTGCTGCAGTGTGTACTCCATCACTGGCTCTGATAACATCTTCATGTCATGTCAGAGATGTCGGAATCAGACATAACTAGGGCTGTCAAAGTTAACGCCATAATAACGCAAATTCGTTAACGATAACGAAGACTAAAAAGAGGATGGGGCTGTCTGTAAAGAGTGAGAACAACGAGCAGTGAAGGTACCTGATTCTCCACATGCACCTGATTCTCCACATGCAGGGCGACAGCGACATGATCCCACACATAAAACTGAGGGTTAAACCACACAGGTTGTGCTTTCATCCGCTTTTCTTCAGGTATCTGGACCAACTCATAGCTGACAAAAACAGAGACAAAGTAGTTAGTTCAAGTGTCTGTAATAACAGTAGGACAGTTGAGTATCTGTGGTTAGTTCAAGTGTCTGTAATAACAGTAGGACAGTTGAGTATCTGTGGTTAGTTCAAGTGTCTGTAATAACAGTGGGACAGTTGAGTATCTGTGGTTAGTTCAAGTGTCTGTAATAACAGTGGGACAGTTGATTATCTGTGGTTAGTTCAAGTGTCTGTAATAACAGTGGGACAGTTGAGTATCTGTGGTTAGTTCAAGTGTCTGTAATAACAGTAGGACAGTTGAGTATCTGTGGTTAGTTCCTACCTGTGTGTCTCACACATGGCCTCAGGCCTCCAGATGAAGCGGCCATCCTTGTAAGTGCAGACAGCGTTTGGGTCGTCGTCAGTCAGCAAAGGAGAGCCTGAGAACTTCTTCTGATTGTCCGGACTGTGGACCACCACAACGTACATCACTTCCTGTTTGTACAGGACGGTCCTTAACACCCGCATGACGGGCGGAGCGCCTTGGCAAAACTGGAGACAATAGAAGAGGTTTTAATGGAGGTACATTGAAAATGAACTCCTCAAAGACCTCGTTACTGTGGAAGTACTGATCCGTCTCAGAGCGTCCGTAGCAACGGAGTATACAAAGCAGCTAAATATGCTAGAGTAGGTTATCTGAGGCCACTTCTTCAGGTCGTCCTCCATCCCTCCATCGCAGAAGGCAGAGCTATGATCACATTATGCTGTTTGAGCTGTAATAGATGGTGTTCACATGTTTTACTAGATTTATTAATACGATCGCTCCAGGAGAGACGATTAGCATACCGTTAACATGGAAAACGCCGGTTCCGACGTGCCGGAAGTTGCGCCCATAATTCACACAAGGCATCATGGGGGCTAGGAATAAGGTGATAGAATATATTTATAAGATTTATTAGATTTCAGGGCTGAGCCCCAGATCTCCACTGAACCGGCCCTGTGCCCACTGCTCCTAATATACTAGGACGGGTTAAATGCAGTGTGCTGTTCAATTCAATTCAATTTATTTTTGTATAGCGTCAAATCACAACAGAAGTTATCTCAAGATGCTTTATACAGAGAGCAGGTCTATGACCGTACACCAGAGTTTAGAGACCCAACAGGATCCACCAAGCGCGCTGTGGCCAGGAACAACTCCCCGATTACTGGGAAGAAACCTGGAGCAGAACCGGGCGCAGGGTGGGCAGCCATCTGCCAAGACCGGCTGGGGGGAGAGATAGATAGATAGATATAGAGAGAGAGAGAGAGAGAGAGAGGGAAGCAGCCACAATAATAGCTTAGCAGCTGTAATAGCCAATACAAGTAGGACTGATAACACAAAACCAATAGTGGTGGATGGAAAGAGTGATAATACAACTATCAGAATTGATGTCATTGGGTCGTCCTCAGACGGGCTTTCAAGCGGAGCTTCCAGATGTCTCAGTCCACCATACATCTGGCTAGCTCGCCAGTACTGTCCAGCATCTGTCCTCAGTACGTCCATGTGTGGACGTACTGAGTGTTCTGTGCTGTGTTCAATGTATGACAATAAAATTGGGTTTACATGTACAACCCGACCCTCAGTACAGTACAGTACAGTACCTGCTCGCTGTAGGCTGTCAGCAGCTCCTCCAGGGGGAATGTGAAGCGGTACGAGCCCAGCCTGGAGGTCTTGTTGAAGGCCGGAGAGGTGGCAAACTTCTCCAGGAAGCTCTGTTGTCCCTCGGCCTGCTCCTCCGTCCGGTCTGGGTAGGTGGTCTCCAGGAGCCTCCTCTCAGCTGTCCTAATCTCATCAGGTCCCACAACCAGACTCCACCACAGCAGTTGGCCTTCGCCCGGGTTCTTGAAGCCACCATCCCCCCTGATGCCGCGCAATCCATCTTTGTCTGTGTCGTGTCTCACATGACTCACATGAAACTCCGGGTGAGGGTATGGCGGGATGTTTTCTTTGCGGAGGTATTGGTTTCCCAGCCTATGGTTTAGAGCTTCCTTTTTCAAATCTTTCAGCTTCATGTGCTGATTCTCAACTACATTCTCCGTGTGTCCTCTCCTGTTTTTTCCGGACTCCATGGTTGGGAGACAAAGTCTTTACTTTCACTGCTCACTGTCCTCTGACTTTCTGACAAGTGATAGCTTACAGCTGTACAGAGCACTAGCGTACGCGGAGATAAAACCTATGTGGGTGCACCGGAAGAAATATTTGTGACTGATGAGGGGCTGGCGGTCGTCAGCAGCTCCTCCAGAGGGGGAGGACTCCAACACAGCAGATTGCCTCAGCCCGGGTTCTTGAAGGCACCATCCCCCCTGATACCCCACAATCCATCTTCATTTGTGTTGTGTCTCAGATGACTCACATGAAACTCCGGGTGAGGGTATGGCGGGATATTTTCTTTGACGATCCATTCGTTTCCCAAGTTTCGAGCTTTCTCTTTCAAATCTTTCAGCTTCATGTGCTGATTATAAACTACATTCTCCTCATGTCCTCTCCCGTTGTATCCGGACCTCATGGTTGGGAGACAAAGCTTGAATTCAGCTGGGGGATGAAAAATAAACCACACCTATTTCCTCCCTTTTAGAGAGGCATGATGTGTTTCTGCCAATAACAAACGCTGAGTCATCATGAGAGTAAAGCGAAGGAGAGAAACAGGCCAAAGGTTTTCAGTTATTAAGTCCTTTTGTTGTGTTTCCTTTCCTTTCCTTTAATTTCCTTTCCTTTCCTTTAGTTTCCTTTCCTTTCCTTTCCGAGAATCCACAATACAGTTTCTTTTGATTGCCAAGACACATTTCTTGATATTATGCTCAATTTTCCAAAACTCTACAGTGTACAGAGTAGTTAAAGTACTCAAAGTAAAAGTATTGATAGTGCAGTACAATGTAGTTAGAGTACTTCAAGTAAAAGTATTGATTGTGCAGTACAGTGTAGTTAAAGTACTTAGAGTAAAAGTATCATGTGTTTGTAGAACCTCGTATCTCTGATGGTTTCAGCTTAGTGAAGATGTATTTTGATCCATTTAAAGAGTTGATTTAGCTTCAGGAGGAGGATTTACTCATCACAAACATTCAACATCAAATACTCACATAAAGTACAAGTTACCTGGAGTACCTGAACTTCCACCACTGGCCCATGTTACCTGTTACCTGTCCAGGTGATACAGTCAGTGTGTTACCTGTCCAGGTGATGCAGTCAGTATGTTACCTGTTACCTGTCCAGGTGATACAGTCAGTATGTTATAGTCCTGGTGATACAGTCAGTGTGTTACCTGTCCAGGTGATGCAGTCAGTGTGTTACCTGTCCAGGTGATGCAGTCAGTATGTAATCTGTTACCTGTCCAGGTGATGCAGCCAGTATGTAATCTGTTACCTGTCCAGGTGATGCAGTCAGTATGTAATCTGTTACCTGTCCAGGTGATGCAGTCAGTATGTAATCTGTTACCTGTCCAGGTGATGCAGTCAGTATGTAATCTGTTACCTGTCCAGGTGATGCAGTCAGTATGTAATCTGTTACCTGTCCAGGTGATGCAGTCAGTATGTAATCTGTTACCTGTCCAGGTGATGCAGTCAGTATGTAATCTGTTACCTGTCCAGGTGATGCAGTCAGTATGTAATCTGTTACCTGTCCAGGTGATGCAGTCAGTATGTAATCTGTTACCTGTCCAGGTGATGCAGTCAGTGTGTTACCTGTTACCTGTCCAGGTGATGCAGTCAGTATGTAATCTGTTACCTGTCCAGGTGATGCAGCCAGTGTGCAGCCAGTCAATCAGAATCAGATTCAGAATCAGAATGGTGTTTATTTCCAGGTGTAAGAGGTATACACTAGGAATTTGCTTTGGTTATGTTGGTGCAAGTCAAACAGTATAATAACAAAAGAATAGATAAAAACATTAGAATAAAATAAGAATAAAAAAAATTAAAAATTGAAATCAAGAGCTTGTTATCCTTAGAACATTTTAAAAGGAAAATATCATCACATTTAATTCATGATGTCTAATTATCTTTTGATATGTTTAGATATATTTTCTTCTGTACTGTGTATGTATTTCATTGTTTTTATTGGATTGTTTTCCACTGTTTGGTTGGGTTTTCTACACATTTTGTGTACTTCTTGTTGTTGTTTAACTTTTGTTGTATTTTTAAAATGATGTTAGTTTAGATCTTTCTTTCTTTTTTGTTATTGTGTGTTTTTTGGGAGAGGTGGCTTCTTCACCTCTCCTCACACAGCTCGTTTTGTTTTCAATGACTGGATTTTGAAGTTTTATATATGTGCAAATAAATAAATAGATAATAAAAAAAGGTTATAGACAGTAAACACTGAAACACTCACCTTCACACCTCTACAGCTCTGCAGGCTGCTGAGACCAGCTGCTCCTCTTCATCAGCATCTAACAACTGCAGCCCAACACATGATCCTGTTAGCTCCATGCTGAGCTCAGTTAACTCAGTTAACTGAGTTAACTCAGTTAGCTCAGTTAGCTCAGGTTAGCTCAGGTTAGCTCAGTTAGTTCAGTTAGCTCAGGTTAACTCAGTTAGCTCAGTCCTGCATATTTCTATTCATATATTGATAGTTTTGTTTTTCCTTTTCTCTGTTCTGTTGTTGAATACTCCACTCTGGAAGGCTTGCATTTAACGATCACGTGGATGATGCTGTATGTAATGATATGTATGTTTTGTCCTTGACACACACACACACACACACACACACACACACACACACACACACAAATAGAGTAATATTCTCCATCAAAGATATTGGAACAAAAAAATAACCAGAACTTCTTTGTAAGAGATCACGTAGATCATATCCCAACTTTATTTCTTCCAGATTCAATAGACAGTAAAGCATAATGTGTTTTAATGATTCTTCTTGATTACAAAATTCACACTGTCCTTATTATAGTTTAATAATTTTAAATAATGTGGACTCGAGTCCACACCTCTGCAGTTTGGCAAACAAATATTATAATTAACATTATAAATCATGGCATCATGTGCATCCACACAGAGAAGGAAAATAAATAAATAAATAAATAATTTATAATTATAATTTAAATTATAATTTATTTATAATTAAATACATTTCCACTGTGTGTACACTTTCATTTACCCGTCTTTCGTTTGAGCCAAGGTAAAGTGATCATTGTCATTTGTCACCATTAAAAGGATGTTGCAAGTCGGCCTTTCTCTTTTCCATGGCGCCATCAGGGATTGCTCCTATAATCTAAAACAATGGGTCTAGTGGTAAAACAGTGTTCAAAATGGAAAATGTTTCAAAATGGAAAATGTTTCTGCATGAATCATCCCTTCCCAAACTCAGATTTTTCTGTTTTACGTCACAGCTAATTAATTTATCTATTGATCCTTCTCCAGGATGTCAGGCCACAATTCTTTAACATTTTCTTCAGCTTGTGGGAAGTCGTCAAATCTGACACCATCTATCATTCCAGGCTTTTCTGCATGGCAGAACTTGAGGTTCCCTCTCAGTCGGCTGGGATCAAACCTCAGCACCTAAAACAGAGAAAAGAACAGAAGAAGATGAGGAGCAGAACGACTGCAGGTTTACTTACTCAGATTACTATTATTGATATAAAGTACTGAATGTCCTGACAGTAGAATTCAGTCTGAAATGAATGAATCTCTGCTGCAGTGTGTACTCCATCACTGGCTCTGATAACATCTTCATGTCATGTCAGAGATGTCGGAATCAGACATAACTAGGGCTGTCAAAGTTAATGCCATAATAACGCAAATTCGTTAACGATAACGAAGACTAAAAAGGGGATGGGGCTGTCTGTAAAGAGTGAGAACAACGAGCAGTGAAGGTACCTGATTCTCCACATGCAGGGCGACAGCGACATTATCCCACACATAATACTCAGAGCGAGACTCTACAGGCTGTGCTTCCATCCGCTTTTCTTCAGGTATCTGGACCAACTCATAGCTGACAAAAACAGACAAAGTAGTTAGTTCAAGTGTCTGTAATAACAGTAGGACAGTTGAGTATCTGTGGTTAGTTGCTACCTGTGTGTCTCACACATGGCCTCAGGCCTCCAGATGAAGCAGCCATCCCTGTAAGTGCAGACAGCGTTTGGGACAGTGTTTGGGACGACGTCAGTCAGCTTTAGACGGTTTGAGAACTTCTCAGTGTCCGGACTGTGGACCACCACAACGTACATCACTTCCTGTTTGTACAGGACGGTCTCTAACACCCGCATGACGGGCGGAGCGCCTTGGCAAAACTGGAGACAATAGAAGAGGTTTTAATGGAGGTACATTGAAAATGAACTCCTCAAAGACCTCGTTACTGTGGAATTACTGATCCGTCTCAGAGCGTCCATAGCAACGGAGTCAACAAAGCAGCTAAATATGCTAGAGTAGGTTATCTGAGGCCACTTCTTCAGGTCGTCCTCCATCCCTCCATCGCAGAAGGCAGAGCTATGATTACATTACGCTGTTTGAGCTATAATAGATGGTGTTCACATGTTTTACTAGATTTATTAATACGATCGCTCTAGGAGAGACGATTAGCATACCGTTAACATGGAAAACGCCGGTTCAGGTTCAGTAATTCATAATTCACACAAGGCATCATGGGGGCTAGGAATAAGGTGATAGAATATATTTATAAGATTTATTAGATTTCAGGGCTGAGCCCCAGATCTCCACTGAACCGGCCATGTGCCCACTGCTCCTAATATACTAGGACGGGTTAAATGCAGTGTCCTGTTCTGTGCTGTGTTCAATGTATGACAATAAAATTGTGTTTACATGTACAACCCGACCCTCAGTACAGTACAGTACCTGCTTGCTGTAGGCCGTCAGCAGCTCCTCCAGGGGGAATGTGAAGCGATACGAGCCCAGCCTGGAGGTCTTGTTGAAGGCTGGAGAGGTGGCAAACTTCTCCAGGAAGCTCTGCTGTGCCTCGGCCTGCTCCTCCGTCCGGTCTGGGTAGGTGGTCTCCAGGAGCCTCCTCTCAGCTGACCTAATCTCATCAGGTCCAACAACCACACTCCACCACATCAGAGAGCCTTCGAACGGGTTCTTGAAGCCGCCATTACCCGGGTTCTTGAAGCCACCATCCTTCTTGATGCCCTCCAATCCAGCTTTGTTTGTGTCGTGTTTCAGATGACTCACATGAAACTCCGGTTGAGGGTATGGCGGGATGTTGTCTTTGATGAGGTATTGGTTTTCCAAGTGTCGAGCTTCCTCTTTCAAATCTTTCAGCTTCATGTGCTGATTCTCAACTACATTCTCCCTGTAGCCTCTCCTGTTTGTTCTGGTCTTCATGGTTGGGAGACAAAGTCTTTACTTTCACTGCTCACTCTCCTCTGACTTTTAGACAAGTGATATCTAACAGCTGTACAGAGCACTAGTATATGTGGAAATAAAACCTGTGGGTGTGCATCAAAAAAAATTGTGACACAAATGGTTGCTCAACAACATCATAGGTACTGATTGCAGCGTGAATACAGCTGGGGGATGAAAAATAAACCGCACCTATTTCTTCTTTGAAAGAGGCATGATGTCTTTCTGCCAATAACAAACTCTGAGTCATCATAAGAGTCATCATAAGTCCTTTGGTTTGGTTTGGTTTCCTTTCCTTTCCTTTCCTTTCCTTTCCGGGAATCCACATTACAGTTTCTTTTCATTGCCAAGACACATTTCTTGATATTATGCTTGATTTTCCAAAACTCTAAACACAAATACACAAATACCGCACACTTCACAAACTTCAATGTCAAATCCAAACTCAACCATTTTTAGCATTTTTCTTGATATGTTTTCTCCTTCGTTCTTCCTCTGATGTGGGAAAGTCTTCTTCCTCAGAGTTAAACATGTTTTGGTTCAGTTGTTTTGCTTGTTATTGAAATTAAAAGTCTCTCAGATTGTCAGTTTGGGAGAAACGGAGACGTAGAGGAGTAAAAACGGAAATATTTGATGTGAATAATGAGTCCTCTGTGTTTCTGCGACGTCTCCATACAGCCAGCGTCAGTGTGTGTTTCTGAGACTGTTACTAAGTCCTTTTGTATTCCAGTATTTCCTTCCGTCAGTGGAAACCGATCGTCCGTTCATGCTCTTAAAATGGTTTTATTTATGTTTTTCTTGTCATTCATCAGAAAACACTTAATTTAAAACCGTAAAAGTCTTTACTCATATTCAGATTAAGGTGGGATGTATGGAGGACGGAACCCTCTTGGTTTTTTGGCCTTCACTATCTTGTTGTTTTGGACGTTACCATCTCGTTTGTTTTTTGTACTTAGCGCCATCCTCTCGAGTCACTTCTGGTTGCAAATAACCAAAATGGTGACGGCCAAAAACCACGATGGCGACGGTCAAAATGCGGAACTCGAAGCTTCAGAATGGGTGACATCACGGTGACTTCGTCCACTTCTGATATAAAGTCTTTTGTCAGAGCGAGTCGATGGATTCAAGCCCGACTCATCTACAACCAGCCTCTTCAAGATTCAACACCAGAACCCGACTTTCTAATACATAATATGAATAAATGAGTTTAATTTGTATCATTGTGTCTATGAATCTACAGTAACTATGATTCATACCAGCCAACCAGAGTGCTGCATACACCTCTGTATACAGTATTTACTATTAGAGTAAATAGTCGTAGAAATCTAATCTTCTCCAGACACATTCAAACTAAACATTTCAGAGTCAGTTATCAATGAATCAATGAAGACTTCATCATCCAGACGTCACACAAACACACACACTGTGTCTTTGCGCCCGTCCCTCAGCGCCGTCACAGAGACACACTGTGTTGTTGGGTGCTTATCTAAGGTCAAAGGCTATCATGTCATAATGCAGACACAAAAGAGTGAGAGTGTGGCGGGATGTTTTCTTTGACGAGGTATTGGTTTCCCAAGTGTTGAGCTTCCTTTTTCAAACTTTTCAGCTTCAGGTGCTGATTATCAACTACATTCTCCCAGTATCCTCTCCTGTTGTATCTGGGCTTCATGGTTGGGAGACAAAGTCTTTACTTTCACTGCTCACTCTCCTCTGACTTTTAGACAAGTGATATCTAACAGCTGTACAGAACACTAGTGTATGTGGAAATAAAACCTGTGGGTGTGCATAAAAAAAAATTGTGACACAAATGGTTGCTCAACAACATCATAGGTACTGATTGCAGCGTGAAAACAGCTGGGGGATGAAAAATAAACCGCACCTATTTCTTCTTTGAAAGAGGCATTATGTGTTTCTGCCAGTAACAAACTCTGAGTCATCATAAGTCGTTTTGTTTAGTTTCGTTTAGTTTCGTTTAGTTTCGTTTCCTCTTGTTTCCTTTCCTTTCCTTTCCTTTCCTTTCCTTTCCTTTCCTTTCCGGGAATCCACATTACAGTTTCTTTTCATTGCCAAGACACATTTCTTGATATTATGCTTGATTTTCCAAAACTCTAAACACAAATACACAAATACCGCACACTTCACAAACTTCAATGTCAAATCCAAACTCAACCATTTTTACCATTTTTCTTGGTATATTTTCTCCTTCGTTCTTCCTCCGATGTGGGAAAGTCTTCTTCCTCAGAGTTAAACATGTTTTGGTTCAGTTGTTTTGCTTGTTATTGAAATTAAAAGCCTCTCAGATTGTCAGTTTGGGAGAAACGGAGACGTAGGGGAGTAAAAACAGAAATATTTGATGTGAATAATGAGTCCTCTGTGTTTCTGCGACGTCTCCACACAGCCAGCGTCAGTGTGTGTTACTGAGACAAGGTCCTTTTGTATTCCAGTATTTCCTTCATCAGTGGAAACCGATCGTCCGTTCATGCTCTTAAAATGGTTTTATTTATGTTTTTCTTGTCATTCATCAGGAAACAGAAACACTTAATTTAAAACCATAAAAGTCCTCCCAAAACTTTACTCATATTCAGATTAAGGTGGGATGTATGGAGGACGGGACCCTCTTGGTTTTTGGCCTTTGCCATCTTGAATTCTTTGGCTGCCACCATTTAGTTCTTTTAGCCGTCGCTATCTTGTTTTTTACGGTGTCGATTTATTGGGCTGTCACTATCTTGTTGTTTTGGACGTTACCATCTCGTTTGTTTTTTGTACTTAGCTCCATCCTCTCGAGTCACTTCTGGTTGCAAATAACCAAAATGGCGACGGCCAAAAACCACGATGGCGACGGTCAAAATGCGGAACTCGAAGCTTCAGAATGGGTGACATCACGGTGACTTCGTCCACTTCTGATATAAAGTCTTTTGTCAGAGCGAGTCGATGGATTCAAGCCCGACTCATCTACAACCAGCCTCTTCAAGATTCAACACCAGAACCCGACTTTCTAATACATAATATGAATAAATGAGTTTAATTTGTATTATTGTGTCTATGAATCTACAGTAACTATGATTCATACCAGCCAACCAGAGTGCTGCATACACCTCTGTATACAATATTTACTATTAAAGTAAATAGTCGTAGAAATCTAATCTTCTCCAGACACATTCAAACTAAACATTTCAGAGTCAGTTATCAATGAATCAATGAAGACTTCATCATCCAGACGTCACACAAACACACACACTGTGTCTCTGGCCCGTCCCTCAGCGCCGTCACAGAGACACACTGTGTTGTCGTCTAACTGGACAATGAACACACACACACACACACACACACACACACACTCACAGGATGGCCGCCGTCTCGCCTCGCCGCTGCCGAACGCCTCAGACCTTCATCATCTTCCTCTTCGTCCTGTCAGGTGAGACACAACCTGCTGACATCACAACACAACAATGATGGAATGTAACTAAGTACATGTACTCAAGTACAAATTTGAGGTACTTTTCATGCTACTTTCTACATGTCATCTACATCTACTGACTGTACTTGTATACTTTTACTGAAGGATCATTTTCAATGCAGGACATTAACTTGTATTTTTTACAATGTGGTATAAGTACTTTTATTGAAGTAAAGGATCTGAATACTTCACCACTGCAACACAAACTCTAAAACCTTCATCACAGTCACAATGATGCATGTAAACAATGTTTGTAATGTTGGATCTGTTGACAGGAAGTTGAATCGTGTGTGTGTGTTCAACTGCTTTACTACCCAGTACTCCCAGTAACTTATTAAAGTGTGTATTTAAATGATAGAGTATATGTAGAGCTCAGCAACAGGAGTTCTGATTGGCCAGACTCCTGCAGCTCATAACATCTGACCAATCAGAGCTTGGTTGGACTTAATATTTTGGTACACTTGTTTCCATGTCTTAAATTACAGTAGTTGAGTACAATTTAGAGTATTTCCATTTTATGCTACTTTATACTTCTACTTATAGTGAATATATAGTATATAGTATAGTATATATAGTGAATATATTCACGCAACAACCGCAAGGAAGTTAGCACCAAGCTATTAAGCTGCTGGGAAGAAGTATTGGAGCGATCAGCTTCCTCCAATCTGCACAACTTGATTTGAGCACAGCAAAGACAACATCTTTGACATGGAACCACAACTTCAACACATGGAATTACAAACCCTTTTCTTCCATGGATTGGTAACGTACTGGGCTTACCTTAGCAGTAGCAATTACACATGGCTGAGCAAGACTGTTCAACGTTGATTTCTAGAATGTACTTGTATTGATATGATTAATGTTATTCATCGAGTTTCACTGTTGTGATATTATTTGTAGTTATTTGTATTTGGGTAGCTGGCTTTGCCACATCTGATGTGTTTAGTTTATGCTTCAAATAGACGAGGTCTTGCATGCAAACTAACCATCTTTTCTAACCCACTGCATTATCTGAAACAGATTAAGATCACATACATAAACTGTGAATTAGTTAAACATAAACAAACAGCTTCAGATAATCTTAACGCCCACATCACCTGTCCTTCCTGAGCACATGTGTTCCGAAGAACAAAGAGGCCATGTGGTGACATGTTGGCGGCCATCTCTGATCCCGCCATCTTTGTAGTTTTACAGTGCTCGCCCTTTTTGTCTGTAGGCAGAGGCTGAGATAAGAAGCCATCTTGTCTCTCTCTCTCTCTCTCTCTCACTCTCACACACACACACACACACACACACACACACACACACACACACACATACACACACACACACACACACACGCTCACTAACTTTGTTTGGTTTGTTTAGTTTAGTTATTTAGTTAGATTAATATTGTGTTTTAAACCTTTATTATCTTGTAAATAAGTGTTTGTGGAATATACCTGCTGGTCTGTTTAATGTTGTACAAGAGTGAATAATGCCAACCTCTGCTATGTCAAGAATTCCGATATCCTTCAACCTTTACTATCTATTTTGGTTATAGTTATTAATTTAATTATTCATCAACGTTCCAAATTGATAGTTTAGTATATTTAATGAGACTATACTAACATTTTGGTTATTGGTCCCTGATTCCAGGGTGGTGCCCCGTTTATTATTAATGTTTATTGATCATTTTTATTAATATTAATAATTATATTATTATTTATTAATTAATTTGCTAATAACCAAATCTGTTACTGCCAAATCCCTACATGTTGGTGCCCCGTGTGAGGCATAGTATTATTGTTGGCAAATTGTTCATAATTGTGCAATATTAATTTTCAGCATCATTTTTGGTCAAAAACAAAAATTTCATATTCCACTTCTAAACAAACCCAAAGTGTTTACATTCTACACCACTAGTCTTCCAAAGGAGTAGAAGTCCAGCTGTACTTTTAAACAAGTACATTATGGTGAGAATTGTTATTTGAGAGAGTTTGATTATTAACACTTTAAGCCTTTATAGTGTTAATTTTAATAACTTGCTTTTGCTGCTAACTCAAGTTAACCTACACTGTAGACCTTGAAAAGATTTTGGTTCAGCATTTGAATACCAAGTATTCAATGCAATCTAGTCTAGTTGTCATATTTTGCTGTTAATCTAAGTGTTCCTTTAATGACACAGCGTGCCACCGGCCCTATGTTACATAGAGAGCTTGTACCTGGCTGTGTAACTGCCAAACATTCCAGCCTGAGTTAAATAGAGCCACAGTGTGCTACCAGCCCTGTGATATAAGCACCGAGCTGTTACTTCCACGTGTTCCAGCTTGAGTCACCTTTAAGAAACATCATCACAACTGTTACTGCCCTGCATCTCAGTTAGTGCATGTTGTGTGTAAGCAAACTTCTTTTGTAAACCTTTGTTTACTTTACTGGCCCCTTTTGTTACCGCTTGTATGTAAATATATAGTGTATATTTATTGCTTGTATATAAATATATAGTGTATATTTACCGCTTGTATGTAAATATATTGTGTATATTTACTGCTTGTATATAAATATATAGCGTGTATTTACCGCTTGTATGTAAATATGTAGTGAATATATATTTACCGCTTGTATATAAATATATAGTGTATATTTACTGCTTGTATATAAATGTATAGTGTATATTAACCGCTTGTATGTAAATATATAGTGTATATTTACCGCTTGTATGTAAATATGTAGTGAATCCATCCTCTCTGCGTCTGTGCTGCAGGTGGACCGTTTTCGTCTGTTTCCTGTTTTAAAGTGGCGGAGGGGGGCGTGGCCTCTCTGTCCTGTCAGTACTCGGTGAAGCGTTTCGGTCTGAGTCGGGTCTGCTGGGGCCGCGGCTGCGGAACCTTCTGGTGCAACAACATCCTGGTTCAGACGGACGAGCACGGAGTCATCTCCAAGGTCAGCAGAACCAAACGATTCAAAGATTCACGTTTACTAGACCTAGCTTTGGTCCGGACCGAAGAAGTCTTTTAGTTCTGGTCCGATTAATGTTCACACCTCAGAGTAGAGACAGTTTGGATGATCTAACCCTGACCCCTGGTGCTGCAGCTGACGGATCGGTACCGGCTGACGGGGGATGTCCTGGACGGACAGATGGACCTGGACATCCTGAACGTGAGGCGGACGGACAGCGGGCCGTACTGCTGCAGGGTGGACATCGACGGGATCTTTAACGACAAGAAGGTGATCATGAACCTGAGAGTGGTCAGAGGTGAGCCCAACCTATGACAGATATACTGTAGATTCTTTACACATAACAGAATGATCCCAGTCACTTCCACACAGTGAGGTATACAGCTTATTAATTAAACACTGGTATCGGATCGGTACTCGGTATCGGCCGATACCCAAAGCCCAGTTATCACTATAGAGACTGAAAAAGTCGGATCAGAGCATCTCTATAATAATCTGTAGAGTAACAAAAGCTGTCAGTTAAACGTAGTGCAGTAAAAAGTACCTCTGAGATGTATATAAGTAGCCTACAAAGTAAAATACAATGGAAATAGTTACTCTACTCACATACATTTAATTTAAATATATATTACACACAGCAAAGTGAAATCTTATATTAAACTGAAGCATTATTGATGTTACAGAGCTGTCCGTCAACGTCTGTTATAAACTTTGTCGTCACTACCTCATTGCATTGTGGGATATTTATGCTGCGTTTGTGTCCAACTGAAATATTTTACCGGAAATAGTATGCAACTCGTGTACTATTGGTTTCATACTAAGGTTTCTCACATACTAAAATATATCACATACTGTTTTAGTGTGCTGAATAGCATGTTAGCATTTCGGACCCAACCACGACCGTAACCTTTGTAAATCTGATTAAACCAGAGTTAATCTGTAGTTTAATCTGTTCTTTTCCCTCTCAGCTCCCGTCACTAGTTCTCCTCCTCCAACGACAACCACGACAGAAACGACCAGTCAAGTCACGGAGCCGTCGGCCACCACAGGTGAGATCTACCTGCTGGTCCCAGAGACCCGAACAACAAACCACTTCAACTCAGTCTGGGTTACCTGGCTTCACTGAGCCCAACGTTGGTGATCCTGGATAATAAACTGGTATCATGAAGCTGGTTATGAACTGGTTATGAGCTCACTGACGATGTGTTAATTACTATTAAACGTTGACGGCTCAGCTCTTCAGATCATTTGCAGATTCGTTGAGACTCATCGTCAAGAAAAAGCTGCGGTCACACTAATCATGAGTTTATTTACTCAATAATTCAAAGTGTTTGTGTCAATAGTAAACTGGAAATCCCTGCTGTCGTCTCAGCTGGACCTTCTGAGGAGGAACTCCACCCTGCTGCGCTACGACACCGTCACAGTGAGTAACCACCACCCAGAATCATTGCTGGATTTACCTGCCGGGAGGGTTCAGCAGCTCTTCTTAACCCCCATCCCCTCCACGCTCTGTGCATTTAGCAGTTTTACTGTGCAGAAACTCTACTGTTTACTGTGTGGAAATTTGATTAAACGCACATTGATTTAGGTAAAGGTCAGCGTGGATACGACCTGCAACCTCCTATGTTATCATCCAGCGTGGTAAACACTACATGTCCAGTAAAGGATGGAAACACTTTGGGTTTCACACATTGACAGGAAAAGCAGAGCTAGACATCACGGCTAAAGCTGCATGCTAACTTCTAAAAAAGGCCAAAATATGTCCAAAAATAAGTCAGAACAAAGGCTGAAAAAAGTCAGAAAAAAGCCGAAATGTCTGAAAATGTTTTAAAAAAGGCTGAAATATGTCGAAAAAATGCCAAATTATGACCGAAATATGGCCCAAAAAAGGCTGAAATATGTTCAAACAAAAGGCCAAAATATGTCCGAAAATAAATCAGAACAAAGTCAGAAAAAAAGCCGAAATATGTCCGAAAATTTAAAAAATAAATAAAGGCTGAAAAATGCCAAAGTATGTCCAAAATATGGCCCAAAAAATGTCCCAAAAAAGGCCTAAGTATGTCCGAAAAAAAGGCAAAAATATGTTGAAACAAAAGTCTGAAATATGTCAGAAAAAAGGCCAATATATGTCTGAATAAAAGTCTGAAAAATGTCTGAAGTATTTCTGGGAAAAAAAGGCTGAAATATGTCAGAAAAAAGGCCGAAAAATGACAAAGTATGTCCGAAATATGTCCCAAAAAATGTCCCAAAAATATATAGATATATGTCTGAATAAAAGTCTGAAAATGTCTGAAATATGTCCGAAAAAAAGTCAGGAAACGTTATCGTATAGGTGACGTAGCGGTAGAGCCGGCCGTCTTTCTCATCTCCGTGGTCAAATGGGCCGACGCTACGACTTTAGAGCACCCAGATACTGACATTTCTGTTCTCTGCATTGAAACGGCCCCGATGGAGCTGACCATGGATGGATAAAGAGAACAGAGCTGACAGGAGAGCTAGCTTTCAAAGTAAAAGTCCCTAGAAGTGAATGATTCATCTTTTTCCCATGGTCTAGTGTTAAAGAAGTTAACAATAAATTGCAATAAATTGTAATATTGAATCGCAATACTTAAAAATCACAATACATATGGAATCGGCCCCTGAGTATCGTGACAGCCCTCGTTGGTACGTACTTGTAATCCACTTAGAAATCATAGAAAACAGACGGTGCAGAACTTCACTGAGAAGCTTCATGTTTTTAAGTTCTCTTCAGTATCAAAGTACTCCAGTGATAGTTGTCTGTACATAAATGGGTACTCTGCAAACAGGAGCTGCTAACAACTAATTCTGCATACTTTTCATGGTGCTAATTTGACAAAATGTAAACAAATATATAAGCTAAAAACAAAGAGAAAAGCACAACCTGTAGCTGACATTACAACGGTACATTTGACGCCGTCCTGCTCTCCTGATAGCTTTATTTTTTTTCTGTTGTCATATTGGATCCTGGTGATAAATGGTATCACATATAGAGTTAATATTAAGAACATTATAATATTTAAATTGAAACCTCTCTCTCTCTCTCATGTCAGGTGGAGGACTCTCTACCGTCTCTGTCCCTTCAGATCAACGTTCCCGTCCTCTCTCTCTCCCTCAGTGTGTTGTTGATCTTGGCGGCAGTTTTTCTCTTTCTGGCCTTCAAACGTACGTTTTCTCTTCTTCAAACAGCGTCTCTATACCACAATATCTATACAATATAAACCAGAATATCTGTTGTGCCCTGCTTCAAACTAAATATGATTAAAGGCTTTAACCCTGAACGCAGCGAGTCTGCACATTTAATACGTTTCAAATCTTATTTCCTTCTCCAGGTGGAATATACAGGAGAGCCTTAAAGACCGGCTGGTGAGTTCAACGTCGGCTGTTTATCATCTTGGATTTTGGCGAGCCGATGACGAATGATGCATTGTGGGATTGTTTAGGAGCATCGCGGCAAAGAGCCGTGAGACTAACGGAGAGGAGATGGACAGCTTTGAGAGCTGGACAGAAATCACAAAATTTAATCTATTTGATTCGTGTACATAGACACAAATTTCCCTTTTTTTGTGACGCTCAGCACGACTTTCAACAACGGATTTTTCGTGCGTTTTCCTACAAATGTCCAGCAATACGCGGCGCACGTGTCAATTTACGCTACAGTCTTTTCAGAAGAAAATGACTTAGTTAGGTTTAGGAAAAGATCCACTTGGTTAGGATAAGCCTACTAAACTGCTTCGCTAGCTTTGACAGAAGATTGCGTTTTGGGTTAAAATATCACCTAAAGTGTCGTAACTTAATTACGGAAGTTACGTGACAAAAACTACTTAGTTAGCTTTAGGAAAAGATCGCAGTTTGGGTTAAAATAACTCCGGAAGTTACGTGACAAATAAATAAATGTTGACGGCGCCTAACATTTGCTTTGCTCTTGGTGCGAACACACCATTAACAGAAACGCCTGTTTGTGTCTAAGAGGCTGTTTAACTTTAATTTTCTCCTCCAGTTTCTCCTCTGATGAACCTCCTCACATCATCTATGAGATCCGGATGAGAAGACCGGTCCAGGAGAACATCTACACTCTGGACTAGAGGGGCCGAGCTGAATGCACAGAAAGCTTTACGTTCAATTAAATACAAATAAATCAAACACACACCTGCATGTGTTTGGCTGAGCGTGTGCTGGTTTATTCAGTGTGTGAAATACTGCATCACAATCAGGGTAGAGTTACCTCCATCAGCTACACGTTAACTACATTTCCCTCCTCTCTGCCGCTCTACACGCAGCGGAAACATAGAATTAAGACGGGGCGTCATGTTGCTTCTTCTGTCCTGCACGTTAAACCAAAACCGACCCGTTAACATAAGACTCACAGTGGTGGAAGAAGTACTCAGATCTCTTGAAAGTAGTAATACCACAATTTAAAAAAACTCTGTTAAAAGTCCTTAAATCAAAGAACAAAGGTATTAGCATTAAAAAATATACTTAAAGTACAAAAAGTAAAAGTACTCATTATGTAGAATAATATGTGTTATATTATTATATTGATGCATTCATGTGTTCACTGTAATGTAGCAGCTGGTAAAAGTGGAGCTCCTTTTAATGACTTTATAATAATATATTATCATTTATTACTTGATTTAGATTTTGTTTTAATAATCTGTAAAGTAACCAAAGTTATCAAAGATAAATGTAGTGGAGTAATAAGTACAATATTGGCTTCCACAATGTAGTGATGGTATAAAGTAACTAGGGTTGCACCGGTACCCGATACCGATACCCGATACCGATAGTTGTTGACGTCAGAAATGGTGGAGGCCTTGGAAGTACATTTTTCGGCGCATAAAAAATAAGTTAATATATTTTAATTTTAGTCGAATATTGTTTTTCTTCGTAATTTTTAGGGATGCACCGATACCGATACCAGTATCGGGTATCGGGTCCGATACTGTGCTTATGTACTCGTATTCGCAAAACGGCTCCGATACAACGGCACCGATACCACTTTACGGCAGCGTGACGTTAACCTCTCATCACCATATTTCGGGTCCTATCGCACGCGCTCACACTCCACCTCCCTGACGGTGTGGGCGAGACGGGCCCGACCCCGCGGGGCCGGGATCCCTCCTCAGCCGGCGCGCCGGACCTCACTTTCATTGCACCACGGGTTTTGCTTGCACCCTCTGACTCGCGCGTGCGTTAGACTCCTTGGTCCATGTTTCAAGACGGGCCGGGTGGGTTACCGACATCGCCGCAGACCCCTGGCTCCTTTTACGTGGGCCGAGCCGCGCCCTTGCGGCGCACCGCCTCGTATGCGGGACACCCCAGCCTGCCGTGTGTCGCTCACACCCTCCAGCTGGCTGTTAACGAGGGTCTTTAGGCTCAGAGAAGTACTCGTATCGGTACTCGGTATCAGAGAGTACCCAAATGTAAGTGCTTGTACTCGGTCTGAAAAAAAGTGCCATCGGTGCATTCCTAAAAATAACATAAAATGGAAATACTCAAGTTATGTAAAAGTACCTTGAAACTGTAAACCAAATAAATGTTAAAAAAGAAATAGAAAAATAAATAAAAATGCAGAAGTGCTCCCACGTTTTCAATAAATTATTTTCACCTCACACCTCTCCAAAAACCAGTGTACTATTACAAACAACTTCAATAACTATTTAAATATTAAAATCAGCAGGATTTAACCGTTCACAGTTTATACTGTATTTCTGTTGAATAAGGACATAAATGAGATGCTTATCAGATATGGAGAGGAGGAGCAGAATTTATTATTTTATCTGTATTTAATTGTGTAGTTTGCAGAATTACAGCCGGTGCATTGTTACAATATAGAAAAATAGAGAACAATTATGTTCATTTTGAGAGGTCATAGTGGTATTTCACACACTGATTTAATTCTGTGTTGAGACGCTTTCTGTCAGCTGACTGTGAGCAGGACGCTGCTGCTGCTGCTGCTGTAGTTTGTCTTTTATTAGTGTTTCCTGTGATTATTAACCTGCCTGAACTTCATCAAAACAAGCTGAATAAAAACCAATCACAACGTCTGTGTGTGATCAATTCTCAGTGATTTCTAATATGGGATGTACCATTTAGACCAGGGGTCAGCAACCTTTACTATCAAAAGAGACATTTTAGGCAAAACAAAAAAAAAGAAATCTGTGTGGAGCCGCAAAACATGTGATCATTGTGATGAAGGTAACACAGTTTATAGTCTAAGTATATAGTATATAAGTCTAATGCAGTGAGGGCCAAAGAGACAATGTACTACGGAGTATTAGGGCCACATTGAGGGAAAAAACATCTGAGATTTACACAATAAAGTCATAATATTACGAGAAACAAATTGTAACATTACGAGAATAAAGTCTTAATATTACGACAATAAAGTCATAACATTACGAGAAACAAATTGTAACATTACGAGAATAAAGTCTTAATATTACGACAATAAAGTCATAACATTACGAGAAAGAAATTGTAATATTACGAGAATAAAGTCATTACTTTACGAGAAAAACATTCGTAATATTAAAAGAATAAAGTCATAACTTTACGAGAAACAAATTGTAACATTACGAGAATAAAGTCATAACATTACGAGAAAGAAATTGTAATATTACGAGAATAAAGTCATAACTTAACGAGAAAAAAAGTCGTAATGTTACGAGAATAAAGTCATAACTTTACGTGAAAAAAAGTCGTAATATTACGAGAATAAAGTCATAACTTAACGAGAAAAAAAGTCGTAATATTACGAGAATAAAGTCATAACTTTAAGAGAAAAAAAATCGGAACATAACGAGAATAAAGTCTTAACTTTACGAGAAAACAAGAAAATAACACGCAAAATTACTACTTTATAATATTATGACTTTATTCTCAGATAGATATTACTTCAGTAAAAGAGCTGAGTACTTCTTCCACCGCAAAAATGTATGCGTGGTAACTTGGGCAACGAGTACGACTAAAAGTACACAAAATGCAGACGTACTTTTCATTTTGGCCAAATTGTGTTGTGTAGTGATTCAAGATTCAAGATGTTTATTGTCTATTGTCTATTTTAGCTTCTATCCTAGCTTTTATTTTGAGCTTGTTTTTATTTTCTAATCTTTAATGTTTTTATGTTTTTATAACTGTTTTAATTATGTCTTAATGTTCTTTTGCACTTTGTCACAATGTTCTTGAATGTTTATGTGAAGCACTTTGAATTGCCCTGTTGCTGGAATATGCTCTACAAATAAAGCTGCCTTGCCTTGACTTGCCTATTGTCACGCCGGTTATACCAGTACAATCGTTGTGAAATGCTTTTTCCTAGGAAGCTCCATTAAAAATAATAAGTTATATAACAATTATAAAAAGAAATACTTTGTACAAGGCATATTAAGAACATATACATATCAGGAAGTATGAATGTACATATATAAGAAATACTTTGTACAAGGCATTTTAAGAACATATACATATCAGGAAGTATGAATGTACATATATAAGAAATACTTTGTACAAGGCACATTAAGAACATATACATATCAGGAAGTATGAATGTACATATATAAGAAATACTTTGTACAAGGCATTTTAAGAACATATACGTTAAGAATTTATACAGTATACGATATATGATTGAGGTACTTTTTGTGTGAGAAGGTATCGTATGAATTATCTATTTAAAAGTCTTATGGCCTGGGGAAAAAAACTGTTCCTCAGTCTGCTGGTGAGAGATAAAGAACTGTAACACAATGAACAACAAATCAGCTTACAGACTTGTTCGAAGATCGTCTGTAATGCTTAAAAACATAGTGCTGATTTGTGTTTGGGACATGAATTTCCATGCAGAGTGAGAGCTCTTTATGTTTTTAACCTCTTTGTCTGCTGCTGTAGTGATGGGAATTCCGGCTCTTTTTAGTGAGCCAGATCATTTGGCTCAACTCACCAAGAAGAGTCGGCTCTTTCGGCTCCCAAACGGTTCTTCATTTTACCACTTCTGCCTTTTATAATTCAACCAAATTTAGCTTTTGCTGTTTTGACCTATGTTTAGTATGTATGCACATATATAACTTAAATTATTCAATATAATTATACTAAACCTTATAATTTCCGGAATACCATAATTTTACATGCTGCTACGTTTCCGACTGTCACTCATCTTTTCTGCTATTCGCGCACCGCTCTCCTCTCTCTTTTTCTCTCCTCCTCTCCCTCCTGCTCTGTACCTGTAGACCATCAGCACGCTGAGGGCTAGTCTACTTTATGCAAATCATGTCATCTTGTAAAATAAACGTTGTTGATCCAAAATAAAGACAGATTCATCAACTGCATGGATTATTTCTCGCCTCAAATGTTCTCAGAATCACATTTCGGTGAACTATTTTCGTGATATAAGAAAAGAAAGTTTCCAAACGAGCCTATATACTGTTTCCGGTTTGAAAGCTGGGAGCAGCAGCCAACTACGGGAAAGCGTTCGTCAAATCAGGTGGGGACACCCTTTGAGTGTGTTCCAATCCACGTACTTCCTGAAGTACACTTCAGTGTAGTGCACTGTGTGCACGCTGTACTTACTTGAGTAGTGTGTGTATTTCAGCGGGGTAGGGTCGTCTCAAATCGAATACTCTGCAGCGCACTGACAGGAAATGACGATCGCAACATTTGATCGCGGCTCGCTACCTGCCAAAATATCTTCTTCTTCTTCGGGGTTTTACAGCAGCTGGCATCCTTTGTGTTGCTGCTGCCTCCTTCAGGTTTTACCCGTCCACTACCCGCAAAAATATCTGCCTGCTTTGTTGAAGAAAAAAATTAAAGCAGAGTGGAAATTACGTTTCCAAAGTCGTCGCCTACGATGTGTCCTGCTGTTGGCTGAAAATGCACCGGTATGTTTACGTATTGTATTGTTTTATACTGTTATCTACATATGTTTGAATAGTGGTCGTGGCTCCGCCCCTTCCGCTACATAGCCAAGATGGCGACAAATGAGTGTGAAAAGTGTCCAGCGTTCCACACTCAACGATTTGACCGTTTTGAGCACAACATCCGGGTACTTTGAGTGCACTGCATTTTGCCGTACTTCACAGTGTGAACGCACTTATGCACTCAAAATAGTAAGTGTAAGTACAGAAATACGTGGATTGGAACACACTCCTAGTCTAGTGACAGCCCACCAAGCGTCCAATGCTGGGAAGCGTCACGTCCCCTCGCGATAAAAAACGCCCTTGTGGACATGTACCGTTATCTTAAAAGAGCCGGCTCTTTGAACCGGCTCGTTCTCGACCTTCACATCAGCAGTCTGCTGCGCATGCGCAGTAGGACGCCGCTCTCTCTGAGTATCAACAATGGCCGTCGCGATGCAGACGGAGGACTTCGCTTGTTTCCCTTCAGGCCCGGCGGAGGGTAGGAGCCGCTTCTTCTCTCTACCGACTAACGGTTAATCTAACGGAACACTGCCTGGCAGGGCGCTCCGGAACAGCCGCGGTTAATCAAGCTGCTGCTGCTGTTAGCTTCCTGCGAGCTAACGTTAGCCGGCACTGCAGGGGTTAAGCTAGGCTAAGCTAGGCTAGGCTAGCTGTAGCCGTCAAGGCCTATATAAGGGAGGCTGGGTCACGCGTCATCAATGCGTCATATCACCGGGGGTTTAGCGCATGCGCAGTAGAATCTGGTCTGCACTCTTATTTTTATTAAACAAATTTAAATTGGCTCATAGATCATTGCATTAGAGTAAAAGGACAAGGTGCATACAGAACAAGAACAAATGAAATATGTAAAATTATACGTGAAAATAATAAGAAATTAAATTAAGGGCTATAGGGCTGTACCTGTAATTCATATTCTTCTATTATACTAAGAAGTTGCAATGCATTTTGGTTTTATATAAATAAAATAAACAAACAAACAAACACAAAAAATATTCAAACATGTTTCCTGGCTTCTTCCTTTTTTTTTTTTTTATTAAACAAATTCAAATTTACAAACAATATGGCTCATAGATCATTGCATTAGAGTAAAAGGACAAGGTGCATACAGAACAAGAACAAATAAAATATGTAAAATTATACATGAGAATGGTTTGTTTAGCTCTTTTTTACTGTGTTAGCTGATGCATCTTATTTCACCTTTGCTGCTGTACACTGCACATCTCCCCACTGCAACATGTAAATCTGGTCTGCAGCTTGAGTTCCACTGCGCATGCGTTGTACCCCATATTCCAAGACCAGTGTCCTATCCTCCTTCTATAGGCCTTGGTAGCTGCTAAGCTAAGCTAGCTGTAGCTGT
Organism: Sebastes schlegelii; assembly: GCA_014673565.1. Taxonomy (NCBI): domain Eukaryota; kingdom Metazoa; phylum Chordata; class Actinopteri; order Perciformes; family Sebastidae; genus Sebastes; species Sebastes schlegelii. The sequence goes on along the minus strand of CM025834.1, from coordinate 2,094,290 downwards.
TTCCTCTCCAAGGTCGATGAGAGCATGTGTGCATGCTGATGCTGCTCCAGACTGATTATAGATGGGGTGTGTTGTCATGCAGCAGGTGGAGACGGAGGGAGGCTTCTGTAGATGTGGCTCAGCAGCACACCTGCATGTGTTTTATAGGCCAGATGCATTTAGCTAGTTAGCTGGCTGTAATCCTCAGGTCTGGCTTGTTTAGGCTACACAACACACACATGCTGCTGTGAACTGTTCACTGGACAGCATGGTGGTTGAACTGTTCACTGGACAGCATGGTGGTTGAACTGTTCACTGGACAGCATGGTTGCTGCTGAGCTGTTTATGAATGCAACTTTAAAAAGTCAACGTGTTTTTATATTTGTTCCGATTATTATTACTCTATTATAATTATTATATTATTATTATTACTCTACTAAAGCATATTATTATTATTATTATATTATATCATTATATTATTATTAATCTATTATAATCATTACATTGTTATTATTACTCTATTATAATCATTATATTATTATTATTATATTATATCATTAGATTATTATTAATCTAATATAATTATTATATTATCATTATTACTCTACTACAGCATATTATTATTATTATATTATATCATTAGATTATTATTACTCTATTATAATTATTACATTATTATTACTCTACTAAAGCATATTATTATTATTATTATATTATATCATTAGATTGTTATTACTCTTATAATTATTATATTATTATTATTACTCTACTAAAGCATATTATTATTATTATTATTATATTATATCATTAGATTATTATTAATCTATTATAATCATTACATTGTTATTATTACTCTATTATAATCATTAGCTTATTATTATTACTCTTATTATATCATATTATTATTATGATTACTCTATTATATCATTCGATTATTATAATTACTCTATTATAATCATTATATTATTATTACTCTATTAAATCATTTTATTATTACTCTATTATATCATTGGATTCTTCTTCTATTGTATCATTATATTATTATTACTCTTATATCATTAGATTAATATTATTACTCTATTATATCATTATATTATTATTATTATATTTTATCATTAAATTATTATTACTCTATTATATTATTATTTTATTTTATCATTAAATTATTATTACTCTATTATATCATTGGATTCTTCTTCTATTGTATCATTATATTATTATTACTCTTATATCATTAGATTAATATTATTACTCTATTATATCATTATATTATTATTATTATATTTTATCATTAAATTATTATTACTCTATTATATTATTATTTTATTTTATCATTAAATTATTATTACTCTATTATATCATTAGATTATTATTATTATTCTATTTTATCATTAAATTATTATTACTGTATTATATCATTAGATTATTATTATTATATTATTATATTATTATATTATATCATTCTTCTTCTTAGTACTCAGTGCAATGACAATAAAGTTAATCTAATGTAATCCAGCTGTAAGGGACACCTTTATGATCAAAAAGCCCTCAAAGTTTAACAGACAGATGAAGCCAGTGATGTTTTCCACACCTGAAAGGGTTAAATGAAATGGCTCTCATCCAAACCAACTCTGTGAGTAAAAAAACATCCTGACCTGTCAATGCTCCTGCAATGTCATATATCCAACCAGATTTAATCCCCTGACTTAATACAGGGCTTAATCACATCTGTCTGATACATCACCGGTTATTTCTGTCACGTCTCTGAGTCGACGCATCAAAGGTGAACTCATCGTTTGAGCCGAGAACAAAGACTCGAGCTCAGAGTTAGACCCAAAACACACAGCGTCTGTCTGTCCGCTGTTTACAGAGATGTGCACACGGGGAGCGTCTTTCATTTAGCAGGCAGGAGTTTAACCCTCTGAGAGCCACCATAGAGTCTCCCGTAGGGGGAGATAGCAGGTCAACAGTAGACGTCACATAGAAGTGGTGTACATCATCTGAAAGCTGAGAATCTGGAGATTAATTTGAGATGCAGCTCAGCACTGTGTGTCAAGTTCTTCTAGTCATAAACATTATGAACATGATGATGAAGTATCTGATGGTCATCCTCATGCTCTATTATATCTCATAAGTTGTTGCAGCAATTTTTGGGGGTTGATACCATTTGTTCCACAGATTTGGTGCTAAATTTAAAAAAAATTTACCCCTGGAGAATTGATAAAAATGATCAATAATCCCTCCAGAATACCACATTAAGACACCAAGACCTTGAGGAACACCAGAGAAGAAGACATGCTGTGATTTGGGATCGAAAACTTTTCGGAGATTTCTGCAAGAATTGTATTATTCGGCGATTGGATGGTGAACACACGTGTTGTTTAAACTGCTCAGAAACCCCCTTATTGTAAATCTAGCTAGGAAAGCCATCCATCCTCTGAATGCTCTAGGTCTCTAGTCTGATCCATCCATCCTCTGAATGCTCTAGGTCTCTAGTCTGATCCATCCATCCTCTGAATGCTCTAGGTCTCTAGTCTGATCCATCCATCCTCTGAATGCTCTAGGTCTCTAGTTTGATCCATCCATCCTCTGAATGCTCTAGGTCTCTAGTCTGATCCATCCATCCTCTGAATGCTCTAGGTCTCTAGTTTGATCCATCCATCCTCTGAATGCTCTAGGTCTCTAGTTTGATCCATCCATCCTCTGAATGCTCTAGGTCTCTAGTCTGATCCATCCATCCTCTGAATGCTCTAGGTCTCTAGTCTGATCCATCCATCCTCTGAATGCTCTAGGTCTCTAGTCTGATCCATCCATCCTCTGAATGCTCTAGGTCTCTAGTCTGATCCATCCATCCTCTGAATGCTCTAGGTCTCTAGTCTGATCCATCCATCCTCTGAATGCTCTAGGTCTCTAGTTTGATCCATCCATCCTCTGAATGCTCTAGGTCTCTAGTCTGATCCATCCATCCTCTGAATGCTCTAGGTCTCTAGTTTGATCCATCCATCCTCTGAATGCTCTAGGTCTCTAGTTTGATCCATCCATCCTCTGAATGCTCTAGGTCTCTAGTCTGATCCATCCATCCTCTGAATGCTCTAGGTCTCTAGTCTGATCCATCCATCCTCTGAATGCTCTAGGTCTCTAGTCTGATCCATCCATCCTCTGAATGCTCTAGGTCTCTAGTCTGATCCATCCATCCTCTGAATGCTCTAGGTCTCTAGTTTGATCCATCCATCCTCTGAATGCTCTAGGTCTCTAGTTTGATCCATCCATCCTCTGAATGCTCTAGGTCTCTAGTCTGTGGCTGTAAAGTTTCATGAGGCTGTGATTATCCTAGAGGTCACCACAGGTCATTTTATACAGTGAGGTCAATGAAATGTCTCCTAATGGGACTGACATCATCACACAGCTGAGCTGTCTTGATAAATGAAAAGCAGAATTGTTGTTTGAACTTTTGCCACAGATATGTTTTACGTTGTGTGTTATAATTACATTTTCCCAGAAGATGTGACCTGATTTGAATTCTCCTGTTTGTCTCCCCCCAACCCACCGCTGCAGTAAATAAGATGATAAAGGAGCGCGGCGACCTGTTTTCTGACTCCCAGTGTAAAGTCTGCAGTGCTGTCCTCATTTCAGAGTCTCAGAAGTTGACTCATTATCAGGTCAGTGAGCCCGCCGGCTGCTTCCACGTCAGGGGACGGGACTTTATTTATAACAGAGCTACTGCGCTCAGTGATACGGGGGGGAAAGCTGCATCATAGGTATTAGCTAGGAAGTATGATTATTGAATGCACTTTACATCACATTAATGGTTTTATTATTACTATAAGAGCACATCCACATCATGCTGGCCAGGAAGTTATGATATATAATTAAATCTCAAGTAGAGATGCACCGATAACACTTTTTTTCAGATCGAGTACAAGTACTTACATTTGGGTACACGCCGATTACCGGTATCGGTATCGGTGCATCCCTACTCTGTTTTGATACTTAATCTTTTTTGGTCTATAAAATATTAGCAGCAAAGATAAAAGTCCCATCACAAGTGAGAAGAATTCAATCCATCTTACTACGAGTGCAGCCGTGATGAAGATGTGCTCTCTAGTTCAGGACAGAGGACAACATTTATCGTCCCCTTGCCGATTCAAAGTAGTGCTGCAACTAAATGATTATGTCCATCCCAGTTTCTCAGAGTCCAGGGTGATGTCTTTAAATGTCTTGTTTTGTCAGTCCAAAACCCAAAGATAGTTTAATATGATATAAAACAGAGAAAAGCAGGAAATCTCCATATTTGAGAGGCTGAAAACAACATTTTTGCATGAAAAATTACGTTACTCGATAATCAAAGTAGTTGTCGAGGACAGAGGACAGGAGGAAGGACTGATGCTGACTGTGTTCTTCAGTTTGTATAAACTTCACTGAGATATTAATAAACGTTAGAGTTGCTGCTCTAGAAGCTACATATAGCCTGGTTATATATAACATTCATTCTGGATTTAAAGACAACCAGGCTGACATATGAACACTTCAATATTTGTTTATTTATCACAAGTTATATCGTCATCGCAATATTGAAGAGTGTTCTCACACCGTGCAGGCCTAGTGTTGATGTGTTAATGTGTTGATGTGTTGATGTGTTGATGTGTAGTGATGTTTTTTTGTCCACGTTGTGATGAAACATTTGTGTATTTTCAGAGCAAGAAACACGCCAACAAAGTGCGCCGTTATCTCTCCATGCAGAACGAGAAGGAGCCGGCGGTGAAAAAGCTCAAGTCGTCGTCATCTGACAGCGTGAGTAAAAATCACTCAAATCTTAAGTTTTTGCTGGCATTAAAAATGAATAGATGTATTTAAATGAAAAGTAGCCGAAGCTGTGTGGTTTGTAATAAACGTAGATTTATCTTAAATGTCCATTACTGTGAAGACAAGGAGGCAGATCTGTTGACGCAGCAGACAGTCAGTTGTTTGTCTCTAACGGGACCTGGAACTGAATCCTGCCGCCGTGTCTGTCTGTGTGAGCAGGACTGTAACAACGGAGACACCGACCGCTTCAAGGTGTGTCACGTATGTAACATGACCTTCTCCGCTCCCGTGGTGGCCGAGTCCCACTACCAGGGCAAAGTTCACGCCAAGAACCTGAGGCTGAAGAACGTCGGCCCCCAGGCCCTCGGTACGCATCATTTCATTCATTATTCACCTTCCGTCTCCTTTCTTTCTTTCTATTCCTATTATTTATTCTAACTGTTGTTTCGTCTCCTCTCCCGGCAGTCGCCTCCCAAACGCCACCAACAGTCCAGCCCAAGAAGAAACCTGCAGATGATTTGAGCGGCGTGCTGGCAGCGGCTGGTGGAGGCGGTGGCGGCGGTGGCGGTGGCGGCGGCGGCGACAACAACAACAACCCGGACCGTTTCTGCTCCATCTGCCAGGCCTCCTTCAACAACCCGCTCATGGCCCAGCAGCACTACGTGGGCAAGAAGCACAAAAAACAGATGACCAAGCAGAAACTGATGGAGACGTACGGCCCCTCCACGGCACCAGGTCGGACGCCACGCAACCAGGACGATACATCAGGATTTAAGTCTTTCCTCTGAGAGGACAAGAAAACTAATCTCTCTCCCTGTGTGTGTGTGTGTGTGTGTGTGTGTGTGTGTGTGTGTGTGTGTGTGTGTGTGTGTGTGTGTGTGTGTGTGTGTGTGTGTGTGTGTGTGTGTGTGTGTGTGTGTGTGTGTGTGTGTGTGTCTGCAGCTTCCACTCAAAAGGGCTACCCGTGCACCATCTGCAGCCTCGAGCTGAACTCTGTGGAGCAGTACCAGTCTCACATCAGTGGAGCCAAACATAAGAACCAGTAAGAACACACTTCTGTTTCAGTACTCAGGACCCGTCCACACGGACGCTTTCAAACGGAGCTTTCTCTGTGTGTTTTGGCCTTTCGTCTACATCAGAGGTCAGCAGCCTGCGTCTCTTCAGCTCCTCTCCTGTGGCTCCCTGTGGATTTATAAACATGGAAATGAATAACTGTTCTTAGTTTACATTTTCTTTTTTATTGATCATTGTTGTAGGTCTATGGTACGACGGTACGACGAAGTATTAGGGCCACATTGAGGAAAAAAATAAATCTGAGATTTAGAGAATAAAGTCATATATTATAAAGTAGTCATTTTACGTGTTATTTCTATAAAGTTTTGATTTATTCTGTAAATCTCCGATGTTTTTTCCCTCTGTGGCCTAATACTTCGCCTGCTGCATTGCAGCCTTCAAGTATCAGCGTTTTTTCAGGCGTCTGATTTGGCCAACATCTTCTTCTTCTTCTTCTTCTTCTTCTTTGCATGATCGTCCAACATGACTTCAGGGTTATATCATCGCCTGTTGGTTTGGCTCTGGACGGTGCTTCAGTTGGGATTTCAAATGTTTTCTTTGGACGCAGATTCTTTTTAAACGGTGTTCATATAGATGGGATTTTTGTTTTTAGAACAAAGGAGGAACAAACTTAAAACATTCCCCGTGTACGTGTCAACAGGGACTCATTCTGACGTGTCTAATTTCTGTTTTATTTTGACCGACCCGATCAGTAGCATGTAAAAAACAAACTGTCTTCTTAATCTCAATCTTAAAATCTGTTAACAGAGTGAAGAAATCGGGCCTGAACGCTGCAGAGAACCCGGACGCAGCAGAACCACCGTACAAGGGCGACAACCGGCACGCCGCCGGAGACAACCAGTTCCCCGAGGCGGACGACCAGTACGCCCCCGGGGACGACCAGTACGCCCACGGGGATGACCAGTACGCCCACGGGGACGACCAGTACGCCGCCACGGACGACGCGCAGTACGCGGCCGGAGATACCCAGTACGCTCCCGAGGACACGGAGTACTCGGAGGAGTACCAGTTTACTTGAGGCCGGGACCGGTCGGGGACTGCAGAGGTTTCAGGACTCGGAATGACACACAACAACCAGCCCCCCCTTTAACACATTAACATCGACCTCCACGGACCTTCAGTCCCCCCCCCCCCCCAGAACACCCAGACGTGGTGTTTGATCATTCTGGCTTCCCGACTGAAACAGTTCTCCTCTACTGAGACGAGCTTCTGGTGTCTGATAGGTGAGAGGACGGTGACCCTGCAGCGTGAGATCCTCGGTTCATCTGGTACCCACAAAACCCCCGATAGAGGAAGTCCTCCTCTTCTGTTACAGCAACGCCTTCTCACTCCCAACTCGTCTAATACCGCGCCTCGGCACCAGAGACCGACGCACGGAGGCGCCCTTTAGTGACTGTATGTGACGAACCGGGCTTTCAACTAGAGGAAACGTTCCCACCGGTTAACAAACTTGTGCTTGTGTTAGGGATGCTCATTTTGAAAAATGTTCTTAACCGATAACCGACCCTCGTTAACCCATTATTAACTGACTAGTTTAGTGCGTGGCATGCAGCGGTGCACCAGCTGCAGTGTACGATCATCGTAGCTGCTAAGTTAACGCTCCCGGACGCTGAACTGGAGACTCAGTTGTCTGTTGTGATCATACACTGCAGCTGGTACACCGCTGCATGCGACGCACTAATCTTGTCGGCTAATAATGGGTTAACGAGGGTCGGTTATCGGTTAAGAACATTTTTCAAAATGAGCATCCCTACACCGTGTATTATTGATGAGAAGGCGACTCTTTAAATTGATCAGATGTGAAGTGATCAGCTGTTTAACGAGACGGCGTCTCACTCTGTTGGAGTCGTGCGTACAGGATGAACTGGCCATGGCCTTTATGTAGCCGATACCGATCTATTAGAATATATAGATATATAATATCTATATATTCTTGGGATCAGCTCGGGACATCTGTATTATAAACATCATGAAGTTAGTTTAAAGCTGGGATACAGCAGGGTAATGTAATCATTTATCTCTACTAACTAACCTCTAACCTTTACTAACATCACAGCAACGCTGTGGTCCACCTCACGCCTCTTCACCTGAGTCCAGATGGTTTCTATCTCCAGTGAATGTATTTATTGAAACGTCTCCTCCTCCTCCTCCTCCTCCTCCTCCTCCTCCTCTGCTTCTCTGCTAGTTTGATTCTTTCTCAACCTGGTGTGTTGAGGACATAAACAACAACAAAAAGCCAGACGAGTGGCCGTAGTCGTCAGATAGAAGGAGAACTTTCTGTCCAGATGTTGGATCCAGTTTGTGAAAGCTGATATTATTATTATTTAGTTGTTTTATGAGAACTTTGTTTTACACTTTTGTTTATTTTTTTTTACCCATTTTTTTTTTTTTTTTTTTATTTAAAAGCCAAAATATCTCAAGAATTTTTTTCTATTGAAATATTGTTGCTTGTTCTGTGTAAATCATTATTTCGTAGCAGGTTGTGAATTCACTAGATTTCTTTTTTTAAATGTTAAATCTGGACAAAAGCTGCTGTTACGGTAACAAACGACATGCTCATTAGGTGATCATTAGCAAGTCATTTCTTTGGAATTACCCCAATATTTACCTCAACATTTACTTTATTATAAACATGATTTAATCATTTTATTATCTATTTATCAGCAGACATGGAAATAAAGAATATAAATTAACTTTAAATTATTTTCCTAGAAATGTATTAGATAAATGACCAGCTATTGGGGAAGTGGCAGAATATAATTATTAAATAATGTTTTAAATAAAGTCATTTTGAGGTGAATATTTGGCAGTAATTCAAAAAAACATTTCAAATAGGTTACTTACTAATTATTACAACGGAGTATCAGGGCCTCATCGAGGATGAAAAAAAATCTGATCTGGAGAATAAAGTCAGAATATTATGAGAATAAAGTCGTAATTTAATGAGAATAAAGTCATACTATTTCAAGGAGAAAATAAAGTCATAACTTTACTATAATAGAACTTCACAAGATGCTCCACGTTCCTCATTCTCACACTACTTAACCTCTAAAATAATACGTACAATTACTACTTTATAATATTCACTTTATTCTCATAATATTACGACTTTATTCTCATATTACGACTTTATTCTCATAATATTATGACTTTATTCTCATATTACGACTTTATTCTCATATTACGACTTTATTCTCATATTACGACTTTATTCTCATAATATTATGACTTTATTCTCATATTATGACTTTATTCTCATAATATTACAACTTTATTCTCATAATATTATGACTTTATTCTCATAATATTACAACTTTATTCTCATAATATTACGACTTTATTCTCATAATATTACGACTTTATTCTCATAATATTATGACTTTATTCTCATATTATGACTTTATTCTCATAATATTACAACTTTATTCTCATAATATTATGACTTTATTCTCATAATATTATGTCTTTATTCTCATAATATTATGACTTTATTCTCATAATATTATGTCTTTATTCTCATAATATTATGTCTTTATTCTCATAATATTATGTCTTTATTCTCATATTATATTCTCATAATATTACGACTTTATTCTCATAATCTCAAATTTATTTTTCCCTCAACGTGTCCCTGATACTCCGTCATAAAGGATCACCTAATTACCATGAAACTTGTGGATCTGTAAAACAACGTGTTACCGATATTTCTTATTCTTATTTTTTTGTTTACTTATTCTAGTCAGGTCCAGTTTTCATGTGAACAGACAAACGAATCCGATTTATTTCACGTGTTGTGTTCCTGTCGGACATTTGAGTCCCGTGATGTCTGTCGGTTGCATAACGAAGGAGTAAACACGTTTTCCTTTCCGGGACGCTCTAAATAATCTCATTAATGCTGCTAAAAGGCTCGTTGTGACCTCAGAGAGCCTAAATTAGATCCTCTACCGCTTCACGACGTACCAGAACCTGCAGAGCGTTCTGTAGAGGTTGATGTCATTTTCTAAAGGAGGACAGACTGATGAAGACATGAAGACGCTCCTCTCATTTGGACGGATCTGGATCAGCTGTGTGTTCAAGTAGAAGTCTTTTTGTACCGTTGAGTTGACTGAAAGATTTTTAAATCTGAGTTGCTTTATAAACTCTAGAAGAGGCCGATAGACGCTTTCTGAGCTCTGTAATAAGAAGATTATTAAACAGTGATGTCAAATTAGGAAGTGATGTCAATATTAGACTTTTCTTTTGTCCGTTTGTCCTCGTACAAGATGACCGGTCGAAGTGGACGTTTCAAGCGTCCGGCTGGAGAGCAGATTTTTATTTGGGATGTAATTTGTACAACGAGGGCTTCAGACCGCTGAAAGTCGATGGTGTCGAGAAGACGAACGGTCTTTTCTTTGTTCTCCTCCCTCATCGTTTGTGTGCTATTGGTGTTTTGTGATTTACTTTCAGTACATGTTGTGTATAAATGAGGGAGAAAAAAATGCAGCGAAGACGTGCATAAAGTAAAGAAATGTTTTAAGAGAGTCCGTTTGTTTCCTTTTGTGTCTTCCTTTAACACTCCTCGATTCCTTTCCTCGCCTCCTCTCCTCAGACGCGAGCGAGGAGTCGAGCCAACGACCGTTCAACAAAACAAACATCCGCGCTTTGGTATTTTAAAGTGATGTTAATTAAATATGATGCTGCATCATCTGTCTATTGTTCTATTTTATGATTTCTGTCAGTGTTCATGACAACTTCTATATTTAATTTAATGCCGCTAATTTCTTTAATGCTTTGACGCAACTTGAGATCCTGGTATCATATGAAACTAGAGAACCTGATGAATCCGTCGGTACCAACCATGTCATACTAGCTTGTAGTGAAGGAGGTCAAATAACGCTCCAATCTTACGCTAAATTTTGGCGAGGAAAACTGTCATGGCCATTTATCAAAGCGGTCCCTTGACCTCTGACCTCCACGTATGTGAACGTGTGAGGGTTTTTGTCCGAAAATTGTCAAAAAAACATTTCAGAAAAAAGTCTGAAAAAGATGTCAGAAGAAAAGTTAGAAAAATCAAAAAAAAAAAAAAAA